>OX344843.2:10000000-10141514 GCA_947037095.2 Nycteola revayana
AGGTAGTTCCTTAAGCAACCAGATTCAGAAACAAAGACATCTTAGAATTTATACAAATAATTCTTGTCTGGCGTGGGGATCGAGCCAACGATCCCCCAGACTTACCACACGGAATGGGAGGAGACTAGGTATCACGCAAAAAAAGTGTTTTCGAGGGTTGATTGCCTGGCTCTAATTGATAAATTGATACAATTATAATTAATCTATGGCCACAATTTAACGATTATACAATTGCGGTTATAAAGCTATTACCAGTAGAATTATCAAAACAAACAGTTATCAATATTATGCTGTTCCGATATTTTCATCTCGGTATTGGATAATTGGAGCTTATTAGGCAATTTATAATCTTACATTTGAAACAATGTAAATTTCAGCAACTGAGGCGATGTTAAAGCCTAAAGTTATAACATTGTATTGTATAGAGTTTATAATTATAGTATTGTTATGTTTAACACGTAGGTATAGTAAATATAGTATCCATGTTTTTATATATGTAACTAGCGACCCGCCTCTGCTTCGCACGGGTGTAATGCTTATGTATTATACATAAAAACCTTCCTCGTGAATCACTCTATCTACTAAAAAACCGCATCAAAATCCGTTGCGTTGTTTTAAAGATCTAGGTAAGTTAAAGACAGACAGCGGGAAGCGACTTTGTTTTATACTATGTAATGATTAATTGCAAGTGTCTCCTCAGATACAGTGTCTTTTATAGTGCTGAAGTTTTAAATAAAGCAATCAACATAAGATTAAGTATTAGAAGTAAATTTTATAGGAGTGTGATTTAAAGTTCAAATATCTCTCGTAGAAATATTTTTTTTAATAGCTATCCAAAAACAAAGCTAGCTAGCATACAAGCTACAAAAAAAAATGATTTCTACGAGAGATATTTGAACTTTAAATCAATCGCCTGTAAAGTTTACTCAATGTCACTTAGTGATGATTGCCTTTCAAGCGTCGATATGATATCTTTTGCATGCATATTTGAAAGCAAAATTTTTCAATAAAATTTTATAAAAAAAAATACTTACGTAAAACGGCCTTCCTATGAGTCCGTTCTTTGTAAGCCCAAAATGTACCTAACTTCTTAGTTTAAAAAAAGTAGTAAAATGTATATAACGAACATTCTAAAACACATTTGCTAATTATTTGTTATCGTTATAATACTCATAACTATGTTTTTTTAATTATTGTCATTAATATATTCTTAGTTATACCATAGTAGATATTCAAGGAATGTTCGTTGAGTTTTTTTAAAGAGGATAATAATATGTTATGCATTTTAAATTTCGTTTGAATGGAAGAACTTTTCATGTGGTTTTAGTTAAAGATGATTTTTAATTATTGCTACTCTAGTTTTAAGTTTAATGACTGATTTATGATATAGGCCTTGTATGGAAACCTGTTTCTTACAAGGCCGTTTGGTAGAAGTTTATTATAAGTTAGGTTTAATAAATAGTGATTACACAACGAATTTAATAAATGTAACAATAAAAAAAACTGTTAATTAATAATTTCTTTTGTTCATTTCTCTAGTAAACGAACTAATAAAAGCTGTTTATTCGTTACAGTGGCCTTGCATGGTCCACCCACCTACATGCGGCTGCGGCCGCAGTTCGCAGTTTGACGACCACGAATCTAGATGAAATAAACAACCTCATAAAGATATTAGTAGTTACATCGTATAATTTCATGAAGTATTATGGGCCCATGTTATTTTAAAAACGAAAGAACTTTGCACACAATAAGGTAAGCCAAGCAATCATGATATTATAATGCGGAATAAATAAATGCAGGAAACATTGGTATAATAAGCCTTTACCCTTTGAAAGAAGGGACCAATATACAACGTGAGGAATAAACCAAGCATAATATAAGGTGCTTTCAAAATATATGGCATTCCTTTAAAAGTAGATAGTATGTTTACGTTAGTAAAGAAATTTCTGTAGAATATTTAAGTTTATTTTACGAAAAATACTAAAACAACTTCACCAGCCTTGACCCAGCCTTAAGCCAGGGTCTTTGAGGAAAGTTGCCATAATCACCACGCTTGACGGGCGAATTGGTGATCGCAGTAATATGGTAACTAACCTTGAGCTGATATATGCTTGCTAACTACTAAAAGTAAACTAATATTATAATACATAATCCATCGCGAGGTGAGGCCGCTCTCATTACTCCGGGATATACGGCCAGCATTGCGGAATTACTTTTTTCTAAAGAAACATGTTTTTTTATGGAAAGATAATATATACCTATAATTTTACAGAAATTTCTTTCCTAACGTAAAACGCAAAAAAAAACACTTATAATTAGATATATATATATATACAGGGTTATATGTAAAACACCGGTAACCTCTCAGGACTATATTACTAACATCATAAACAACAACTTTTGTTGTACGACTTTTTACAAAACATTTACCAAAAACAAACCTTCAATATTTCGTTGTCCTATCTAACACATTTCAACTCTGTATTCCCCACTCCCCTCGCTATTGTCGGTACTATCGCTTTCTTTTGCTTCGCATAGACTTCGTAACATTTAGAGCGTTGAATTTAAATATTTTTATTTTTGTGTGTAAATCTGATGAATTAAAATATGATGAATTTTTAAAAGTCATAGAACAAAAGTTGTTGATTATGATGTTAGTAACGTAGTCCTGAGAGGTTACCGTGGTATAAGGATGGCATATATTTTGGAAACACCTTATAAAACACTTAGTAGGTACTATAAATAGATTCAATATTCCTTTACTGAATAAAATATGTAAAATATTTTGCCTCGTCTTGCCAGTGTGTTATTTTAGCTCTATCTTATATTCATAGGAATTTGAGGAAGTTAAGTTGGGAAACAATTTTTCTTAATATAAATATCGACTTATTTGATCTTCTATCTGCTTGGTATAGACCAGCGGTTCCCGAATTCTTTTGGCTACGGCAACCATTTTGTTTCATAATTTTTGTACTTTAAGTAAAAAGTAACTGTAACATTGTTTTTTACGTGAAATCACAGCCTTGAGCCGATTTTCGTGGAACCCCTGAGAGCCTCTTATGGAAACCCAGAGTTCCGCGAAACACCATTCAGGTGCGAGTATAGGCAATATCAATATTTACATTTTTTATGTAAGTACTGAGTGGCTTAGCGGTTACGTTGCCTTTGTAATACGGTGTCGTGATTTCAATAGTCTCATCGGACGTCTACTCACCTTTGAATGTCTTTAATTCAATGATCATTGTTCTAAATTTAATTGTGTCATATTCTTAAATCTGTGAATTAAAGTATATCCTATAAAAGAACACTTAATCTAAATTAGATTGGCAATATAGCTAGTTGTTTTAAGTCCGCTTAAAAAGCTGAAGCAAGAACATTTGGTCTTTCTAATCTAATATGTTACCTATATAATTTACCTAAGCACCATTTTAATATGTTGTGTACCAAAACAGTGGCTATTTATTTGACTGGATTATACATTAATCTTGTAGACAAATGAGCCACATGAGAGAGCACGCCACGCTATCTGTACATCATTCTTTATTTTATTGTCCTTAGCTTAGGGATTTGGGTACCAAAAAAATTTTGGTTCACTTTTGCTGTAGTAGGCTTAATAAAAACAAAAAGTTAATTTGCTATGTAACAAAATTGTATTAGGAATTATGTCTACTTACTATCAGGCATCAATTACCGTATTCGAGATAGAGATTGAGGGACGAACAAACAGACAGACAATATAAAAATTTGCCTTTATTATATAATAGGGTAGGGTGGTATAATATTGCGCAGTTTGCATTCAAAGGCACATTAAAAAATACAAAGGTTATTATATTTTTATATTATTTATTTAAACTTATTATTATAGTAACAAAAGACATACTTATTTTAATAAAACATAAATAATCTTCTTAGTAATTAAATGAAAATCATAAATTGGAATTTGCGCCGTTTTATACACCCTAGTGTGTAAAATGGCGCGACTACCTTATTTGCACGTATCCCAGACCCACAGTAATCAGAACCGTTTTCATGCCACCAGCTCCTACATGTATTGCATTCAATCCAGTCCTCTTCTATAATAGGGTCTTTATATTCTTCATTGCATCCAAATATTCCCAAATTTTCGTATTGATATTAATTTTTGGTTTCTTATATTCTTTTTTAGGCTGTTTATTTATATGTTTCTTTTTTTTGTGCTCTAGTCCGAGCTTATATGGCAAACTACTAATTATTTCAGATTTCTTGCGCTTTCGATTAGATTCCTAGTATCCTCCTCCTAAATAGCGCGCGCAATTTTACACACTTGGGTGATATTCTAAAGATCGCAACACCACTGACATCTCTTATCAAATCTACGAACTACTTTGTTCCATCCCGAAACATGTATAGTAGTGTCAGGTAAAAACATTAACAACCCGTTAGAATTCTTCATATTTATTATACAATAACACATTAACTTTTTCGAAAAATAAGATCAAAAGCCAATAAAAACTTTGTATTTACATATTTTTTATGTTTTTCACTGTATTTTTTTTTCCGGGAGCGTAAACCGGTTTCAATAGCAAACAAAACACGAGTGAAGTTAGGCGTGAACTTCACTCCGTTCTTCTGTTATGACGAGTGCGCAATTTTATCGCCCGCGCAATCTTTGTAAATAATTGTACCACCCTATCCCATACCTTTTAATATTAGCTATCTACCAGTGAAAGTCCCGTTAAAGTCGGTCTAGCCGTTACTGAGTAAAGCCGGAATAAATAGACACAGAGACATTTTATTTCAATTAAGTTTTTAGGGCTCCGTACCCGAAGGGTAAAAACGGGATCCTATTACTAAGACTTCGCTGTCTGTCTGTCACCAGGCTGTATCTCAAGAACCACGATAGCTGAAATTTTATAGCTATTAGCTATAGCAACAAATACTAAAAAAAATATATTTTAAGTGGGCTCCCATATAACAAACTTATTTTTTTTGGCCTTTTTGCACGTTATCAATAACGGCATCAGGTCGACTCGCACTTGACCAGTTTTTGTTATATAAGTACCCTATACAATTAGTACAACCATATTATTTTCCCAAATAAAAAAATTTGGGTCAAATCTTATTACGCTGACATTTTCTCATCATGAATCTTATTTTGCGTCGAAGATAAATGGTGCTTACTACCGGTTGGTATATAAACAAGGGCGTTAAGTTCTAAACCCTTCTCAATTTGAGATATCGGAAATTTGTGCGTCGTCTTCTACGTGATAGATACGACGTGTAAAGTACTATGGAATAGAATACTTTATATCGGGTTGCAAGTAGACGGCAACACATTTAAACAAGGCCCCGATTCGGCTAAATTGAAAGCTATATAGGTATTTCAACGGAGTGTCGGTAAACGGATTTTCGTATTTTTTAAATTAGTTGGAAAAATGGAAAGAAGAAAAGGAGGTCTTTGCCTTGCATTGGGAAACCTCGGGATCATAATAATGATATATACTAATTCTAATAATATATGAAGCTGAAGAGTTTGTTTGTTTGCTTGATCGAGCTAATCTCATGAACTACTGGTCCGATTTGAAAAATTATATCAGTGAGATAGCCCATTTATCGAGGAAGGCTTATAATATATAGGCTATATTATATATTGGAATATATAGCAGCATTCCATAATGCTGGTTGATTATTATAATGGTAATGGCGATATATTTAAGTAAAAAGTTTTGGCAGAGTGCCGAATAGGTTAATATCTTGGAATTGATCCACAATAAAGTGTCGCATGTTTATAATGCGTCATTTTCCTTCAATTAGCCGAATAGTGACCAAGGGGTGAAGCAAGTTAAATATTGAATATCCATCCGTTTCATGTTATCCTATGTTAGTACAGGTAGGGTTCGAGTCTATTTTTGTTGGTAGTTGGAGTAAAAACTTGTGTACCTATGTAACTTTTTATATTGGACTACGCAAATAAATAGTTCACTTAAGGGATGATAGGGATGGAAAGCCGAGCCTAGACTAGCAGGACTGGATCTACTAAAGGGCTTTTTAGGGCCCCGTGGATAAATAGGCCCCTAGCTACTTAAAACAATAGGCGATATTTTGAATGCGCGCATTTTTACAGGTTAAGGAAGGTTCAATTAGTTGAAATGGGCCACTGTAAGTGTGGCCCGCGGTGCTACATTAGCCGCGGGTGCCGTCGCGGGGTCGGATTGCTTATGCGTACCCGGCCCCCGCCAATGGCGGATGGAAAGAGTTTCCGGGGGGTTTTAGTGGTGTAGGGTCCTCTCCTCGTGGTATTAGTTTAGCATACCACGCTATGCAGAGGGCGAGTCCCATATATTCCACCGCTAGCGCGCGAATACGCTGCAACGGCGCGGCGGTGTGAATGCGTAAATGCATTTCACCCCGTCAAAAACAAAAACAAAAACGTTCAATTAGTTGAAGAATTAGGTTGGCACCTAAGTATTATTAGCACAGGGCCCCACAAGTTCACGATCCGCCCATGTAGACTAGGTAGACTTGTACCAATAAATCTCAAAAGTCGTAGCCGGACGCGCCTGACGTGAAATCTTTGTGACAAATCTAAGATTACTAAGAATCCAGGTGTAGAACCTGTCAGCCTCGGAACGCACGTTAAGCCGTTAAAATAGCGTAGGTTATTTCAAAAGCTTATTGTGCGTTTCTAGGTTTCAAATGCAAAATAAATCAGACTTAGTTCTCAAAGATTACCACCTTCATACATTATCTTCGGTTTATCTATACTTATATATTAAGCTGGAGACATTGTTTGGTTGATCGGGCAAATATCAGAAACTAAATGTCCGATTTGAAAAATTCTTTCAGTGTTACTTATAGCCCATTTATAGAGAAGAGCTACTGGCTATATTTGATTATGAAGTTCACTTGGAAATGGGAGCTAAGTGGGTGAATCGGCGCGCGAAGCAAGTTAAATAAAAACTGAACATTATGTTTGATGATTTTTAAAACGCATTTAATGCATACATAACTGCAGTCTATGCGTTAAAAATGTAAATAAAAAATGTTTTGTAAAATTAAGACAATTAGCATTCAATTTGAGCAACCTAAAGGGCTTAAAAAATATAAGGGAACAAAATACACGGCATTTAATTAAAATAGTTAATTAAATAATGTTTTTGTACCTTTATATTTTACGGTTCATCTTTAGGTACTAAAATAATATTAACAGACTGATGTACCTACTATTTCAAAGGTTGCCTTTGGTTGCCTAAGTATTTAATACCCCTATAGCTTAACATTTAAGCGATTGCGATAACGATAAAAATAGTACGAGGATAACAAAGACAGCACTAAAATCTAAAGTAAATCATTTGTGTTTTAGTCATCTTTATCATCCGTTTACGTCCACTGATTAACATCGGCCTCCTCTTAACAAACCTTGGTAAGCCAGGGGTGTTAAGGGATATTGCTATAATCACCACCCTTAGCAAGCGGCTTGGTGATTTCAGTAAGATAGTTAATGAGTTGATAGATACTGCTGCCCATTTATCCGCTGTAGATAAGTCCCTTAATCACCACTTAAGGCACCCATCATCATCATCATCAGCTCGCATAACGCCCACGTAGTTGCCATAGTCACCACGCTTGGCAGGCGGGTTGGTGACCGCAGCATAATATTCTAGCACACAAGGACACGCTGCTGCCCGTTCCTTGATATACGATTATTATAGATGATGTTATAACAATCGGGAACAACGGCTTATGGTAGTCCCTCAACCAACCAGACCCGGAAAGAAATCTTAGAATTTATACAAAGATTTTCTGTCCGGCGTTGGGATCGAACCCACGACCTCCGAAATTTAAAGCGAGCCAAAACCGCTACGCTACGGAGGTTGTTGTTGATCCCATGGGTTGAGGCACCCATGAGATGGTCTTTTATAAGCCGGAAGCCAAACAGCAAAGTGATATTTTTAACTATTTAAACCCTCAATAATATATCGTAGATGTACGTGTATCTACACACTTATTCTAAAATTCTGTTAAATTATCCTATTAAGATTAGGTATTAAGGGTATTAAGAAGAAATATCGTTGGTGATGCTACAATAGCGCGTAAGTGACAATTGCTTTCTTTTCTCTTTAAAATATATATTTTATTGGAAATATTTTCATTATATGTATTATTACTTTTATATTTCTTGACAGATGAAATTACTCTTATTAGCTTCTGTCACCTACGCGTTATTTATTTCGCAAATTTAAAAGGCAATTATGGGTCTATGTCTACTTATTCCTAAAAGTTAAGCAGCAGTAGACCAAGGAAATATGCTAAGAGTATAAAATTTGGGCAGCAGATATTTACAACCTACCACGTTGCACAGGCCATGACTGCTTCGCCCACTACCTGTGCAACGTGGCGCAGAGAGAGCCGGACACTCGCTGTCACCACTGTGACTGTGCAGACGATACGGCTCAGCACACGGCGGTGGAGTGTCCGGCGTGGGCCAACGAGCGGGAGGAGCTCGTTGGCGTGATGGGAGACGACCTCTCGCTACCAACCATCATTTCAAAGATGGTCCAAAGCCAGAGGTCGCGGGAAGCGGTTGCCTCCTTCTGTAGACAAGTAATGTCACAGAAGAATCCCTCCGCTTCGCAGACGGCGTGTTGGCCATCGGCGGCGGGCCGAAACCCGCCGCCTACCGCCCTAGGCTCGGCCTCGGGGAGTGGGGCACATGGGCCCCGCTCCCTTCGAGGCTGACCCATGAGGAGTAGGGATGCGTCTACACTCCGGGCGTCCCTATAATTGGACAAATGGGCCACTGTAAGTGTGGCCCCGGAGATCCCGCGGTATCGTATTGGCCGCGGGTGCCGTCGGGGGGCCGGATTGCTCATGCGTACCCGGCCCCCGCCAACGGCGGATCAAAGGAGTGGCCGGGAGGTTTTAGTGGTGTAGTGTCCTCTCCTCGTGGTATAAGATTAGCATACCACGCTATAAGATTAGCATACCACGCTATGGAGAGGGCGAGTCCCACATATCCCACCGCCAGCGCGCAAATACGCTGCAGCGGCGGTGGGAATGCGTCAATGCATTTGCCCCCGGACAACAGATAAAAAAAGCAGATATTTACAAGTGCTTTTCCAAATTTTTTAACTAATGATGACTAAAAATAGGTAACGGTATTAATGCCTTTTACAAAAGCAAAAAAAAAGTATTAATTTAATAGATTAGAAAAGCCATATTCGATTAATTACTTCGTTAAATGTCTTTAACGGTAAAAGTTAGGAGCCATACCTACTCGTTTAACGTTAGTGGAGTATCATAATATTATGATAATTTTTTCGAAGTGATCAATAATAATCAATTACTTAAAGCCCTCAGAAGCTCGTTGAACATGCGTTTACTAAAGTTGTCAACCATCCAAAGACAAATAAATACAAGCTACTTCGTAATTCAAGAGCGGGATCGCAATTATTCTGCTTTATATATGAGGGGTTTTCCATTGGATGGGTTGGCAACGGTGACGAAGGCTTACAAACATTTCAATACCTGCATTATGTGTAAATTTAATAAGGAATCAATTGCCAGCAGGCGCATTCTCCTACTTCTAAGTAATACGTATTTCTATACGAAAAATCTCAATATTATATGAAGAGTCGGTATACAGTCGGTTAGTATGCAATGACATCTAAGGTTCTCAACCTTTTATTCTCGTAGAATACCCTTTAAATCTTTACTGGTGTAGGTGGACCCCATTTGTTGCTCCATTTCTTTCCCATTTTTTTTCCACCTACCCCGTATCCACCTGGATATACAAGATACATGTAAAGTATACATTCTATACTTACTTTTTACAATTAGGCAGTACTAGTTGGCTTGTTTGTTTGGTGGCTTCTACGCATGCGCGGCGCAATCGTCGCACGCGCTCCCTCAGTTCAGGACAGTCGTGCGGCTGGCCGATGTGGATCAGCAAGTCGCGGAACAAAGCCAATTGCACGTTGATCTCCGTTATCAACTGCAAAAGAAAATGAACTTTATTAATTCAAATATAAGATTTCAATTTTCATGTTTAAAGTAAATACCTATCATTTGTAAAACGAAGAATAATTATAGTCTAGGGCGAAAACTGGCGGCTGTAACAAAATTATAATAGTAGGTACGGTCGTCAACGATAACAACGACAATGTATAAGCAACTCTTTGTGTATGGTTTTTACACAATAAGTAATATAGTGAATAAAGAACTTCACTGAACTTCCTTAGCTAAATTGTAGTCCTACTTTAAAAGTATTTTATTTCATTACAGGGGTAGATTTAAAGCTATTAGCTAGGTATATTTGCTCTGAGAGTGTCGAGTAGGTAAGTACTGAGTCGACGTAACTTAGCTCTTCTGGACTCCTGCGAAGCATTTATCACACTAATCTTGAACACTGGGCGGAAGACGCTATCTTGCTATTGTACTGTACTTGTTAGGTATTAACCAGACTTTATACTCACGCCAAGGCATTTTTATATACGTGGTGTTTTCATGAAACATCGAATATTTTTTAAATATTTATTCACGCATTAAAAAAGTAATATGCATTCTTTAAATATAAACAATCACTATTTTATCAATAACTTCCTTCTATCTTGCAGTTTGTGTTACATCTTTTTTGAAAAAAGAAAGTAATTATGTAATTAAAAAACTATATAAATAAAAGCGCCAGATTGGTTAACTAGAAACATAAGTTTCTGAAGAAATTTGCTTCAATACTGCTGTACCTTTTAGTACGATGCAAACAATAAGTCGTATAAACTGCGTTACGCTTGACTTTAGGTATCTTAAAAATTTAAGTTAGCTTTATGCGTTACTATTATGGAAATAAATTATAGTGATAGTGATTGATTATGATATCACCATATAGGTATAGTAAGTAATCAATCGATTCTGATTTTACCTTTCGAAGGAAATGTTTGCTGAATACCAAAATTACTAATTAACTTCATTCATCTTCGTATTTTGATAAAATAAATTGCCTTGATAGACAGGTTACTTACATTTAATTTTGATTTATCTAACTATGCTACTTAGTAAGGTACTCAAATTACTTCTATTCTATTTAATATCAAACAGCAGTCAATGAAAGCGAGCATTATCTTGAGGCAATTTGTTTTTATTTAAAGCTACACACAGTTTATTGCAGAACAAATTGCAACGTAAAATCTAATCATAACTCAACAGACACATTTAACGCGAGGAAAAGGGGAAATAGGTTTTATTTTTTCATTCGTTTCATTCAGATTAAATTTATTTCGGTGAAAATGGTTTCACTTTTCTTTGAACTTTTCTTTGTTAACCTTTGTCAGTGTGTATTTATGATTGTAGTGAAGCGATGTGTGACTTTATTAACTACTAGCGGCTTGTAGCTTTATCTTTGTTACAATGTTTTGCTTTACTAAAATATTGTAGCGTGTTTTAAAACCTATAAAGTAATACTAGTTATACAGGGTGTCCCAAAAGGTTAAGTAGCTGGGAAAGGGGGTGACAGGGGTGGACACAATGGCCACTAGAAAAATAAAAAAAAAATCCGCTCTGGGTATTTAAAAAATGGCTGGGCATTTTTTTAAAACTTAAAATTTTACACCTTGTTATTTTTGATGTTGATGTTGATGACCTTGTTGTTATTGAAGATTACATAACAGCATTTTTTTTAAATACAGCCATATTTGTAGGTACAGTTAGCACAAGGTGTAAAATTTTTAGTCTTTTAAAAAATGCCATTTATTTTTTTAAACACCCAGAGGGAATTTTTTATATTTTTCTGGTGACCCTTGTGACCATCCCTATCACCCCCCTTCCCAGCTACGTAATCTTTTGGGACACCCTGTATATCTGTTTTCTAATCCTTTCGTTATGACGTCAAACTACCTACGTAGCTTAGCTTAAGCTACCTTACGTTAGTAAGTAAACCAAATACTGAAATCGTTTTCAGCAGATTTTTCCGCAACATAAATGTCTATCAACTTTTAATAATCAAAAAATCATCCTGTCAATAATTTCGTGTTTGTTATATTTCTTTGACATTCATTATTTAAAGGAATATCATAAAATCTCATAATTTGAATTAAAGATAAAAAGTAGATTCAGATGTCCAACATTGAACCAGGAAAAAATGTAATTTAAATAGTCCGTCCTATGTGATCGTATTTAAATATATTTTTGTGTGACTATCTTTGAGGTAGTCATGGTGAAAATTTTCATTAATCATTTTGTTCATGATAGCAACATCATCATATTGTAAATATATTTGCGTTGACTACCTCGTTGGTCTAACTAATGGTAATAGATATATTTATTCGTAACTACCGAAGATGTTCTTTCCCAGATGTTCTTGTTCGAGTCCCAGGCCGGGCAATGTGTGACTAGAAATTTTCTATTAATTTTTAGTACCAATCCGAAGTCAGGTGGTGCGGTGTGCTCCACATGTCTGTGGACTGGAGAGCACAGTAAAAGCTGTATTGGAGTGTAGTTTTGCTTATGGCAAGGTTTGGCAACGTGTTATATTCAAAATAAAGCCATGGCTTTATGGCGTTTCCAACAATGAAACTGATTCATTGTTGGAAACATGACCCTATATGAACTGTATATTAGGGGGTATATATTATTTTCCGTTCAGCTAGGTATATTAGGCAAACAATATTATAATTATCGTATCGAATAAATCCCATTATTCATTTAATAGTGCGAAAAAAAAGCCGGCTTTTTTATTAAATTTGCACTAATTCAAATTGAATCAAAATTACGAAACATGTCTTACACAATACTATGCTTGTGCTTAATTAATTATTCAACAAGTCTAAGCTCGAGGCTAATCCATGTAGTTACAATACAAAACTAGATCCATTCAGCGACGTTAACAATGCAATAAATGAACGTAGTTATAATTTGAAACAATACATTTTATTGTATGTACAATTATCATCATCAGTTTGTATTGCGTTTACGGTTGAGCATGGGCCATGGTTACTATGGCCCATGTTTTCAACATACACATACGCAAACATGTTTATGCTTAGAAGGCGGCAGGCTTATGTTAAGTATATTACACAGGTACCCAAATGCTGGTGCCCATGACTGGATAAAGAATTGTAATAGATGATTAACGATTTTGAAATTTTGCGATATTTTTGTTATTTATCATCAGCGATCAGCAATTGACTATAAGCAAATGAAGAGAAGCTTGAAGAATGCACCTCCCTTTGGAAATGTCACAGTTTAAGTCGTGTTTCTGTTGACGCATTAATAAGTTAGTGCATTCAGGTTGCGCGGTTTGTACCTACATTTCGTTCAACCGTGACTTCAACAGGTGCAACCCACGTTGAAATGTTGCGTTGGCTAATTAAAAGGATTCTTTTTCAGAGTAGTGCAATCTGTCTGCGGGTGTACCTCAGGGTGGCGTGCTTTGTCCTTTGCTTTTTCTGTTTTTATAAACTCTGTAACTCAAGTCATAACTTCCAATTTCCATCTTTACGCGGACGATCCACAACTTTACCGTAGTTTTTCAAAAGATAAAGCCTACGAAGCTATTACCGCCATGAACTCAGACCTCGGGAACATCACAAACTGGGCTAAGTGCTACGGTCTTAATTTAAATCCCAATAAAACGCAAGCTATTATTATTGGTGGACGGCAACAGACAACTTGTTGCCTTTCTCCAGTTCAACTTGACGGTATCAGCATTCCTTACAGTGATACAGTGAAAAATCTGGGTATAATGTTGGACTGTAATTTGTCATGGAAAGCTTAGATAAATACAGTCAGTCAAAAAGTCCATTTCTCGTTCCACACTTTAAAATGCCTCCAGTATTTCTTGCCCTTGGAAACGAAAATAACTCTTGCCCAAACTCTAATTACCCATTATAGACTATGCTGATGCCTGCTATTTGGATGCTAACGAGGAGCTGTTAAATAAACTTGAGCGGTTGCAAAATTTATGTATTCGTTTCATATTTGGACTCAATAAATTTGACCATTTTCGCAAAAAACTCAAGTGGCTCCCTATCCGATTTCGGAGGAATACGCGGTTACTTTGAATCCTTTTTAATATCCTTCACAATCCTTCATCCCCTCCCTACCTGAAGGAGCGTTTTTCCTACACCTATACTAGTGACAAGCCCTGCAGGTTGCACCTTAGATCAGTCCTAAAATTTCCACCCCACAAATCCGACTTTTATTCCAATTCCTTTACTGTTCATGCAATCAGGTTATGGAACTTTCTCCCGCCTAACGTAAGAGATTGTAACAATGTTTCCCTCTTCAAAAAACGAGTGAAGGAACATTATTTAAGTATATCGTAATAGTATTTGTTTATGTTTTAGTATGTATGTTTATTTTTTTATTCATATATATATATATATATATATATATATATATATATATATATATTAATGTTTATTTCATTTCTTTGTCCTCATAACTACACCAACAAAAAAACTGAGTCAGCTTAGCTTGTTTCCCTATATTTCACTATATATCATAAGAGGCATTAGGATTAAACCCAGCAAGCCATTTAGCAAAAAACCAATGAAAATACATAAAGCTATTATAAATTCTCGGAACCCGCGAGCGGAGCTGCGTACTGAATTTATATGAAAATTGAAATATTTGAGTTGAAAATTTAGTTTGCCAAATTAGATTTTTTGTTTTTATAGCTTTTGTCATGACGCAACACGCAACTTTTATTTGTTACACTTGATAACTATCACGCAAAAGTATAAGGTATTAAAAATGTAATAAAGACCAAAGATAAGCTAGACGGTAGATTTATTATAGTAAGTAAGTAATTATTGTTTAAAATGTAGCATCGTACTTAGAATTAAAAATGTCCAATGTAAGGATTACATCATATCTAAGTCAAGCGCCTCCAAAACATTGATTTGTGAAGGAGCTATAACGATATCTATATAACGGTCTCATAAAACCATATAAATTGTTGATTTTTTTTGTATGAATTATACTAAAAGATAAGGAAGTATATTATGAGTAAACTTAAAAAACCTTTTTATGTCAAGAACATTTTGACTACTGATGAGTTTAGGACACAATTGTAATTTAATCTAGCTGTTAGCAGGCAGGTAGGTCTAAGCAACCTTAGTTAATATCGTCTATGCCCCTAATGTAAATCTAGTTACGGTGCTAATCTAACAAACATTTTAAGTAAGTATATAATAATTCATCCAACTTTATAATATGCTTTTGGTTTGAGTTTATTTTCATTCTCGTTACCGTTCATAATAAAATATAACCTATAGATTCTCTCGATAAATGGGCTATCTAACACTAAAATATTTTTTCAATTCGGACCATTAGTTCCTGAGATTAGCGCGTTAATGCAAACAAACTCTTCAACTTTCTATATTAGTATAGGTATACCCATATATATTAATAAAGTAAGCACTGAAGTATGTTCGTAATATAATTTGTTATGATAACTTAGGAATCATTGTAAAATCTACGTAGCCTTTTCCTCTGGCTACAAATAATTACAGTCAGTTCAAGGTCAGTTCACTTTAAACTTATGGGACCGACTTCACTTTACTGAGGAAACTTACAACTGCATCGTGAACAAATAATTGAATATATCTTTATTGAATGACGTCGTTCAATACTTAACTTTTAAATTGGGATTAGCAATACATTTTTCTACAAACTTCTTCGCTCGGTTCTAGAACAATGCAAAAATCTAACTGTAATATTTTTCCAAAAAGATTATTGATATTTAGTTTAGATACTTATATATCTGATATTTTTAAAAGTAACATTCTACTAAAAACCGATTAGTTTATACACTATTTAGTATATAAACGAATCGGTCTTTTACTCTAAAATTCATTTGAAACGTTTAAATTGTAATATACATATAAATTGCTCTATTAGATTTCAACCTTTTAAACGTTGTATTCAATTTATATTCTCCATATTTTAGGTTCCTACTTGAAACGACACAGCCTAAACTTTTCAGTCAGTCACTCAATTGCGGTAATAATTCAAAATAAATAAAATGTGTTTAGAACTGGTTCGGTATTCCTTCTACATTTTTTAAATCATAATATTTTTTTTATATTAGCAGAATTTTTGCAGTCTATAAGTATTTTTGGTAACCCCTCACCGCTAAGCTAAAATGTAAATGCTACGAGTGGTAGTGCAATGGGTGGGGATCGAACCGGTGCAGCGGTGCGGCGACCATATGATCGCTAGTCCGACTCCTAGCTATTGGGATACGGCTACTTCTATCAATAAACCGACGACATTCACGCTAAAAACTTTAATGCTACATAAAGCATATGTAATACCACCGCTAACATTGCTAGTAGAATAATTATATTCAATGTATCGTTTATCATAAACGAGATACAAATTCCTCCATACATCTTGGGTTTCATGATAAATTATAAAATAGATTCACGCCTTCCATCTGGTATATTGCGTCGTTATTATGGTATGAATTTCTTATGATGTGTATCTGTCAATCGGTTACGGCTGTGGTTTGTGGGTATGTGAATGATAAAGTGATCCATCTAAAACCCCACGTTGGCTTTCCCCTATATTTGTCAGGTGCATATATGTAATTCATTTCTAACTGGTCTTTGAATATTTGATCCTTGTTATGTTTAGACTTCGGGACCCATGCGAGTATTATTGGGGTTAAAACATTTATTTTTCACAATATTACAAAATTAAATATTCAACATTATCAATTAACAACTACTAGATAATACAAACAATATCTACCTAAATGAATTCAAAAACCCGCGCTTAGTTGTTTCTGACGTAAACTTCTGGCCCATAACTCCTGCATTTCCACACATTTTTTTACGGAATATCAATTCATAATAATTAAATTAAAAATACTAGCGGCCATATTTTGATATGCAACCTAGTAGATCTATATTCTCATAATCATTAATATGCGTAAAAAATAGGTTTTTAGCAAACACTCGATGAACGCCTAATTCTGCAGCCGGATCTCGTACTATATATAGGTACATTAATATGCATTTATTAAAAACATTTTTCATGTTATAAATAATCTACACGGACGTACAATAGGGTGAAATGTAAAATAGATGGAGCTCCGCTGTGCATCGTTGGGCCCTTCTTCCTCCTTTGAGATGTAGCCATGTTACTATTGTATCCAACCCAACCTATTGCAGCATATCGGTTCCATCACCTGATTCTTAAAAAAAGTATAATCAATGTATTCTTTAAAAAAAATATGTAATCTAAAATTCCACAACGAAAGATGTTGTTTATAAAGACGTATCAATTTAAAAATTGAAAGAATTTTTTTTTTTAGGTCTGATTTTCAGTCATTAGATAAAAATTATGAGAAGAGTAAATTATTTTGTATGGAAATTATATCAACATTCAAGTTTATTCCTCTGATATTTTTTATCTGAAGATTGAAAACATATCCCTTAATTAGGTATCTTTAACTCAATAACAAACTAAGCAAATAACATTAGTAAAATTGATGCAACAATTTGTGTTAATTTTTAACACAGTTTGTTCTGTGCATTGAATAATGATGTTTAGCCCTGAGCCTGATCGACGGTCCACACTCTACTGGGCACTAATTAAGCTACGCTGGCATTTACATTTGTGCGGAATTCTACCAATTTATGGCAGCGGCAGAACCGAAACACTGCGTCATTAGGTTTTAGCGCTCGATTGTGTAGTTCAACTCAATGCTCACAACATACAATTGATTAGATACATTACTAAATGTAAGTATGAGGAGAACATTTTGCGGTACAAGATTTAAGGTTTGACAATGAGAGTACTTAAACTGAGTATTTTTGTTTACAAAAGCAGGATCTATTTAAAAGTTTTAGTTAGTTATGTTTTTTAAACGATAGAACCTTCTCGTGGCTAATTTAGATTCGAAACCCGAGTGATGACAGAGGATACTACTTACTATATTTTTAATATCCTTATAAACATTATTTTGTAAGTCAGATTAGTTTCATCCAGTGAAGATAGTTAGACTGTAACCTATACGTAAAACAGCGGGAGCCATTTCCTTTTCTAAATGTACGAATATTCAACCTTCTAAGGGATACTACTATTTCTTTTTTGGGTACTCGTAAGTGTAGTGACCGAAAGCGGAAAACTTTTCTCGATATAAATCACCCATAATAAATCTGTGTAGTAAATGAACTTTTATTAACTACCGATGTGTTGAAGTAAATTGCATGTAGTTTAAAATTTGGTTTTTCTGTCTAGTATGTAGGGTAAGTGTGAATTAAAGTAAGTTGACAGCTATTTGGCGGCGCGCCAATGCGTGCGTTGGACAACATTACCAATTTACATGTTCACAGAATACGAGTCACTTTAAAACCTCATCAAATAAATAATTTGAAAAAAAGACTTGTTCTAGGGATTAGCTACCGTGTCTCGCAATCGCGGTACAATTTAGAAGAGTAGTAGAAATCATTATCATTGATTTATTTTATTTTATGTACATACATAACATTAAAAATTAATTTATAAAAATAAAAGAAAGGTAGCACAAAGGTACTGCTTATTTCTAAAGAAATTTCTTCCAGCAAACCCGCGATAGGAAAAAACAAAAAGGGAACAAGAATAGGTTTAGGAAATTAAGATGTAAGTAATATATACTATGAAGATTAAAAATATATGTATGTGTAGATATATATATATATATATATATATTTTTATATTAGAACACGGCACAATTTATTATATAAAGAATTACATAATTTACTTTACTAGGTAGTAGCTAATCTATATAAATCAATACTAATATTGTATAGAGGAACGATTTGATTGTATGATTGTTTACATTGAATAGGCTCCGGAACTAATTGATCGATTACAAAAAATCGTCCAAAATAGAAACCTGGGCCAGCTGATAAGCCTGGCAATCCAACGAGGAAACGCGGCCAGCCTTCTGGGAATGCTGCCCAATGATATCGTTGTGGAGAAACACTTCGACGCCCAAAGCATGTAATATAGACCGAATTTTTTCATGTTCATATTGTAAATATCTTAATTTTAATTTTTTGTGTTATTTATCCTAAGTTCTTCTTTTATAATATTACTAGCGACCCGCCCCGGCTTCGCACGGGTACAATACTGATAATTATACTACATAATGTCTTTAAACCTCTAACAAACGGGCGAAATTTGGTCAAAACAAACAGAAACAAATTAATATAGGTACCGACTAAAACTCAGTGAAATAAGTAGGTGGGTATACTTTTATCGTATGAAATACCTATACTCTTCAGGACTAACAATACAACAAACACTAAATAAATAGG
Source organism: Nycteola revayana (assembly GCA_947037095.2). Lineage (NCBI taxonomy): Eukaryota > Metazoa > Arthropoda > Insecta > Lepidoptera > Nolidae > Nycteola > Nycteola revayana. The sequence continues at coordinate 10,019,287 of OX344843.2, forward strand.
TATTCAAGTATCTATCCATCATAGTTACAACGAACACAAAACAAAATATTTGCCCTATAATTCTTAAGGATCGAGCGCGCATAATCGCATTAGGCCTACCTAAAACACGCGCTGTTATTTTGCGATAACTTCTAAGTTATTCATTAAAAGTATATAGTGTAAGGGTAAAATAATCTGTATGAAATGCTTAAGAATATCAACTCATTTAAAATGATAAGGATAAATACTGAATCAGACAGATTAGCTTTACAATTACCGCCGCCGAAATTATCATTTTTCTAAGATATAATGGATATAGCAAGTTAACCTTGAAAGATAGACATATGCTATCGCAGACTTTTTTGTAGATCTAAAAGAGAAGAATATTTGCCACCATACATTGTTTTGTTATATCTCATAGGGTTTAGGCAGCGTTTTCGTTGAAAGCCTCCAAATGGCTTAATTTTTCCGACACCTCTGACAAATATCAATATATATTAGTCAAATGTACACATAAACTAAACAAATCATATACATAAACCTTCCGGAAGAATTGTTCTATCGATTGGTAACATCCGCATGAAAATCGATGTAGTAGTTTTTGAGTTTATCGCGAACAGACAGACAGACGCGGCAGGGGACTTTGTTTATAATATGTAGTGATGTAGTGATAGCGGTCGCCCGCGGCTCCGTGCGGATGTCGGTTACCGCTGCAAAAAGCCTACCCAGGAAAGACACGGTCAGCAAAATGATTCCCAGGTCAATTCACAGACACCGACATAAACATCGACAACGCAGTCATTATCCGCAGGCTGCACAGATTGTCTTTCTGTGGATGTTAAAGTTGTTAATGATGAAAATATAATTAATGATGTAATTAATAGGCATTTTAGGGATTAGGCATTTTAGGCATTTTCAAAGCTCTGAAAAGAACTGTTGTTTAGCTCTGAGAAGAACTGTTGATTAGCTCTAAGAAGAACTTTTGCGTAGGTGTAGTTTTAAGAACGAAATCTAAAAAAAATCGCACGAAAATTATTAGACTTCGCAACGGGCCGTGCAGCAGAAATCGTAATATTTTAATTTCGCCATAACTTCAAAACCAAACGTCCAAGTTTAATCATTCACAGACCAAATAGTATCTACATAAACTGTACGTAGTGATGAAATAATTTATTTTGATAAGGATTAATAGCATGAGTAAAATAAACGCGTTTAAATGTAGTCCAAAAAAAAATCAAGATTTGTAAATAAAAAAATGGTCGTTGTGCCTCACTCGACATAGATAGGTATAGTGTGTCGCGGATTTTTTTGTAGATATTTATAAGATCTACAATTAATTAGAACATTTTATGGTTCTATCTTTTATAGTTTAGGCAGCGTACGCAAAATAAGTAACTTTTCTGGTTGATTTTTTACACCTTGTGTCAGAAAAACCCAAATATCTTACGGAACCCTATTTTTTTCCAAAATAAAATTTAGCCTATGTTACTCGTGGATAATGTAGCTTTCGAATGGTGAAAGAATGAAATCGGTCCAGTACTTTTTGAGCCTATTTATTACAACCAAACAAACAAACAAAGTTTTCCTCTTTATAATATTAGTATAGATAAAATACCATATTGGTTCATGTATAATAAAAAACAAATAAATAACATAAAACTTATAATAAAAGTGTAATGTGTACACTGTAGTTGTTTCTGAAAGGATGATAGGTATTAATTAATCAGTTGGGGAACTCTTGTTACGTGTCAAATGAGTTTCCAAAATTGTTTATAGGTACTTGATTTTATTTTAAAATAATTTATACTTAATTTGATTTGAGTAGTACGACTTTGATCAACATTTTCGTTTCGAATAAAATTAAAGTGATCAACGCCATTTTGAATGTACTGGGGATTTTATTTTTACATATGCGTAATGTTTTGGAACAATTTTATTTGGATAAAATAAACTTTGACAACGAAGTAAAGTTGTAAATTATTGTCACTTGGATTGACTTTATCCTATGTTGGCGTTTAAAAATATATAATACTAGCTTTTACCTGCGGCTTCGCTCGCATTAAAGCCAATGCCCCTATGTTACTCCTTACCTACAAGAATATATGTACAAAGTTTCATGATGATCGGTAAGAAGTTTTCGCGTGAAAGAGTAACAAACAAACTTGCATTCTCATTTATAATTTTAATGTTGACAAACAGGGAAAATTATCTACATGCGCAATAATACATATACATCTTTATTGTTTTAGTATTAGATTACGTCATACGATAATGGATTGTCTTGACCTACGCTCATTGATTTGGGATCAGTTCTATGATAAAACAATAACGAGGTTATAGTAGCCTCACTCTATCACGTTGAGTCAACAGTAAGAAAACGATATTGCTTTTCTTACGCAAATCGGTCGCGTGTTTGGTTTTGACAGCTAGATAAGTTATACAACAATATTTGGGGCGTTTATATTTCTCTGTTGTTTATATGTTACTAGCCAAGACAAATTTTAGGACAAAGGATAACCTAGTTTGGCATTAATATTATGACAATTTTACATATGATACCTTCGTAGGTTCAATATGTGATGTCTTATAGATAAGAGATATGTATATAAAAATGAATTCTTATTTCCCTTGGTCACGGCATCACGCGTGAACTCCTGGACTGATTTCGCTAATTCTTTCTTTGTTTGTTATTGCCAGGAGAAGGTTCTTATGAAAGAAAATTGATCAGAAAATAAGAAAATTCAAGAATAGTTAATATAATATCCCATAAAAATGTATAATGAAACCTTAGCGCTTTTGACAATATAAACTTTTTTAATGTGAACTTATGGCATTAGACACTCTTATACTCTTAGTAGTCATTACAGTTAGTTCAGATCTATCATGCCTAATATTAAAAATTCAATTTAATATAGAGTTTTAGTTAAGACAGGACAACTTTTGTCGGGTCAACTAGTCAGCAGCCTATATAAATAAATACAATTTAAATTTCTGATTCTAATGTACTTATATGGAAAATAAATTCGCATATGGAAAAATAACAGTTTTTACAAAATGTATACGAACATAGGCATCTACAACAATAAAAAAATCTATTTGTTTATCTGACGAGACTTTAATTGGTTGATAGCTAATTTTGTAAGGCATAATGTAGGATACATTTTATTTCATCTGTCCGTTTTTTTTTATGCAGAAGAAGTCACGGGCAACATATGCATAGTTTCTATGATTAATGCTTTTTTGCATTATCGTTGTTAAATAAACATCTTTCCTTGTTAAAAAGTCAAACTAAATTCACATGTGAGTGTAAAACTGACTTGAAGTTTGCACTTTATGTCGGACAATGATAACAGTGGTAAAGTTGGACCGCTCACCCTAATGAGTTTCCGAGTTACCAGAACGTCCCACAAACTAAACCAGTTGCCTAGTATAATAAGCATTTTAAACTCTTTAATAGTTAAATAATATTAGTAATCCAGTTCCTGTATGATCACAAACGCTCATTTACAGGTTAAGGTCGGCAGTAGAGTGACGGATGCCTATGGTAGGTATTGCAATCTTAAATAAGCTACAGTAACTAATTACTTTCGGGCGGGCCGTATTCGATTCACATTTCGATTTGTTATAGCAAATGAACCCACACCTTTAATTATAATAAGCAAAGAATGATTAATAGGTAGGCGATATTGTTTCCAAATATGAATTTCAAATTACATATTCAATCAATTTGGTTCGATTGAAATATAATACTGCAAAGGTAATCTACCTGATATTTCAATTTCGTTCAAACGTTTTTATTAAATTTATTCAACGATATAATTAATTGTTTATATAAGCTTATGAATAATTCGGGTATTGAATTGCTTGTTATTTGTAAAAGAAAAAGCGACAAGATTTTATTGGGTGGATAATAAATTGTTGGTATCACGAGTAGCTTTGTGAGTGCGTGTGCTGAAGACTGAGATGTATTATGTCCTTGCCTCAACATGAAGAGCGTTATTGTCTTATATTTATCTTGCCCTACGACGATTACATACAAAACAGACATATACATATAAAGCAAGCTTAAGCCACGCAAAGCTTGATATATTTTTATTCTGGAAAATTTAACACTTTGAATAAAATAAATGTGGACTATAAATTTTATATAAAGAAATTTTGAGTCTGCATGTTGATAGTGCAATTGAAAGGGCCTGATTGGTTTATTATGTTAAAATTAATATTGCGTTATTTATACATGTTCTTTTTAATTTTAATATGTAGATTAAAGAATAGGAGCTTGAATTTTTTGAAAAATATTCCAAATCTCCTTTTAGATAAAGAAATAAGATTAACCCTGTTGAGATTAGACGACTGAGAAGTATACGTGGAGTGAAATTAATAGACGGAATGAAAAATTAGCGTGATCACGTAGAGATGTGCGTAGAAAAATTATATAGTGACAAAGACTGAAAAGGGAATGTTGCGACGGTTTAGGCATGTAGAAAAGATGGATGAAAAAAGAGTTACGAAAGATCGTTTCATTTGTTTCGATTAATTCGAGGTGTGTCACGACCGAGACAGACGGCGTTCTTTTGTCTCTGCCTACCCTGTGTGAGGAAGGCGTGACGTTATGTATGTATGTAATAAGTATGTATGTAGAAATATACCTACATGTTTCGAATTTCGGGTTATTAAGTGTAACAGTTTAAACCGAGCATTGTCTACAAGGCATAAGCATATAATTATATATGGTAAGGCATAAATATTGTAATGTTCTTTTTATATGTTTCCCGTTTTGTTTCCAAAGTTGCTAAAAATCTAGTCATATGTAACAAGTTAACTGATAGCTGAAACTGCAAAATGAAATCACTTTTTTGTGGGATTCCGTTCATTTTATTTATATATTGTTAACAGCACACATAAAATAATAAATTAAATAAAGTAAAATAATATTTAACATACTTATGATTATTTCAACAATAAATAATTTTTAAAATGTATTATTATTGATATTGCATATCAGAGAAAAGCAATTAAATCAATTACGTAAACAATGCATGTGCGATACTAAATTATCACTATAGCATTTTTTATATAATTGTGATCAAATAGGTTGGTATAATACAGTGGTAATGTCGTACGTTTAATACCTACGTCATCTCAAGCGTCGTAACTACGTCAAAACTCCATTCGGGGAAGGCTTATACCCAGTGTATAAGGCAGTCTTCAAAATGTATTTATTTATTTATGTCATTCACTACAACGAGTATTTACGTCAACATAACAAAACAACAAAAATATCAAACAATATGTCACTAATATCATATTATTTTTTCTGTTGGCAGGTAATAAGTTCGTGAGTTCTTGGTCATATTTATGTCAACTCTGTCCCCGCTGTCATAATGGTTCAACAAACTTCCGTCAACAGTCCAACAAACATCCCTAAGTAATATAAATAAAATGGACTTTAATAACACTCCGGTGTGACAACCGATGCTATGAGTAATGAAAAGTAAAAAATAACGTAACTCCAAAATTATTTGAAGTTTAATTTGTGCGATAAGGTTGTATATTAATAACATCGTAAATGAAAATGAAGCAGAAAACTTTCAACAAATAATTGGTTTTTATATATTTATGTTAATGCAAGTAAATTTTAATACCAATCAGTTTAATTATTTCAAATCTGACGTGGTAATGGTTAACGGGAAGGTTATGGCTAGTTAATTAATATATGTGGGCTAGTATTTCAATCCATCAACAGGAAGTAAGTATGCACATAATTTGTGAACTTTATTAAAGGTAGATAGAGTTCAAAATAAATTATGAATTATATCCACTGTAACTGTGAACTATGACTGTGTAACCGCTGTATGTTATAGGTTTTGAATAATTCATTTTTACAATCTGGATAACATGCATTTTATATGAACAAAATAAACAGAATTCGAACCAAACAGAAAAATAAGTTCGTCAAAAATGTATAACAGGGTTTCACAGATTGAAATACCAACTGATTGAAAAATATTGAGGCATAGATATCATTAGTTTTAGCAGTAAGCAAGAGTGGATGAAGCTAGAATACTAGATACAGACTATAATAGAGTTTCAAAAATAGGACTAGGCTTAGTTAGACCGTGCTTATATCTATATCTAATAAGTATATCTAATATGTATATCTAATAAGGTTATCAATGAGTCTTCTTTGATTGGGTTAGATGCAATCACTTTTAAGATTCAGACCAAAATTAAATAAAAAAGTAAAGACAGCGCAAGTGCGCGGTGACGCCGGCAAAACTCTGCCTTGTATGCATACACGCGTACCAAAACTATGCCTTACCTTGTCAGTACATTTGTCAGTCGCTTAATGTCACAACAAACTTCATTAATTTATTAACCAAAATACCAAATTGTGTCATGAAAGGGTGTACCAATCAAAGCTCAACGTTATATTTATAACATTGTGGTACTGTGAAAAATCACAGCAACAATTTACCCACGCTTATGAACAAAAACCGGCCTCAGTGCGTTGTTCGACAGCGCTTCTTTATGTGGTATGAGCCCAATAAAAACAAGTGGTTCTTGAATATTGACTGTTTTTTCTATAAATTCTATATTTTCTACATATGATTAAATGCGACTCTTTTTCACTTTTCCATGATATTTCTTATTGTGATACTTCCTAGTCCCGTCTCTATAGGATGCAGCCGTGTGAACCGAGCAATGTTCAATTATTTATTGAAATGACGCGTTGTTACATAAAAGCATGTACTCATATGTTCGTCAATGCATATTATATGATACGGCTATATATCATAAAAGTAGCTAATAAAAGATGCCGCAGCAATCATTGTTCGTTGGCATCCTTCCTCGAACATAACACGTCAGTATCACGTAGATCACATAAAACCTCATTTGTGAGAGCAGCTTCCCGCAACACAATACCTTTTACCGACATAAAGTAATAAAATTTTTACAATGGTCAAATAAAATACGTCCATATATATTCGCACGAGTTAATAAAATCTTTTCTCAGTTTAGTTTGCTTAGGAAATGCTGTGGTGAGGTCCTCAATATATTAAAAGTGTACGAGCATGTTTAGTAAGTACGCAGGCACGTGTTGGAAAAGTATCAGAATGGCAAGTTTACGTAGTGGCGTCTTGCTACGATAGCAGCTATACTACCAACAAATAAAAAAAAATTATGTGTTTGTTTGTAATGGGTATAATAATATAATAGTTAACAGTTTTTAACCGATTGGATATGAATATATGTATATAGGGGTAATAATAACAAAAATGCAATAAAAAATGGTCAATCTGTTTATCTGTTTGTTGTTCCGTTTAAGCTCAGTAAAGGCTGGACCCAAAGGCTGGAAAATTTGACTGGTAGGTAGTTAATTGTATTAGGTATAATAAAGGCTCCCTTTTATTTTGTCTGTATGTCTCTATGTATTTGTATTATTCTCCAAAACGGTAGTGCTTTCGACGGGACTTTCATAGTTTGATAGCTTATAAAATTATTATTTTACGCACCTATCTGCGTAAAATAATAATTTAATTTAATGACCCAAAGGCTGGAAAATTTGACTGGTAGGTAGTTAATTTTATTAGGTATAATAAAGGCTCCCTTTTATTTTTTCTGTATGGCTCTATATATATGTATTATTCTCCAAAACGGTAGTATTGCTATAGACGGGACTTCATAGTTTGATAGCTTATAAAATTATTATTTTACGCGGATAGGTCGCAGCTAGTTTTTTATAAATTTAACATAATTAAACCTATCCCCACATATTAACTTAGAATATTTCAAGTAGCTCAGGAGGTACGGATGTATACGACTAAAAACAACCAAAATTAAAACTGATAAAACCAATGTATATTTAAGCTAGTCTTTGTGTATTTTGTTGAAAAAAAAACCATTATGAAAAGAAGGAAATTGCTTAAGAAACCATGAAGAGTATTTGTGAAGGAGATTTGATATAGATATGCAATCTTCTAAGCTCTGCTGAGTTTCCAACATTCACATGTCTATCCACAAGCACTCAATATGCTGTTGAGAAGTTTTTTTAACGAAGGGCTGCCTTTTCTTAAGCACTTGTAACTATGAAGTTGATTTCTACAGAGAAAGACGGCCATAAGATTTGGACCGGTTTTCGTTACTTGGTATAAAGACCAAGCCGGAGTATTTAAATTTGTTATTATTTGAAAAAATTAACTTATGCCTTCAACCAACCTTTTGGTAAATCTTTGATGTGTGTGATTCCGTTTATTTTAAATTATTCTTACATTACGAACAATATTCCTCAAACTTTTTCAATTTTAAAATATGAACTTTCAAATTGAAATCAACAACAATCAAGCTTACGGTTAGTTTTTAAATAATTTCAATTAAACGATTGTACAGCCTCCGTGGCGTTGCGGTATATATATTGGACTTCATGGGTTCGATCTCCACTCCGGACAAGAAATCTTTGTGTAAAATCTTAGATAACTTTCTGGGTCTGGTTGGTTGAGGGACTACCCTCCGTGCATCGGAAAGTACGTGAAGCCGTTTGTCGCGATTGTTATAACATCATCTATAACAATCGTATACAAACGGGCAGCAACGTTAACCTGTGTATAACGACATAATACTGCGGTCACCAACCCGCCTTCCAAGCGCGGTAATTATAGCAAAAACCCTCCCTCTGAAGGCCCATGTTCAGCATTTGACGCTATACTTGCTGATGATAATAATGGTTTTATCCCAGACACATTTTATTTTTCAACTTGTAAGTCTTTGAAAAAGTTTTTGATTATTAATCAGCCAGTGACATATGCATATTACGGACGATAACGTTATGTCACTGTCAGTGTCAAATTAGTGTTATATTTGGAGGGGTTGCGCCGTGGGAAAACTTTCTCGTGTAGGCTTTTATTTTACAAATGAGTAGATATTCACCTGGGGACAACGATATTTTGTAGGACAGTTCAACTCAGACGTGGACATAATATAATTATCTTCATAATATCCAACGAAGGGTATCTAATATTTTGACACATGGGCGCATATGGGCGGTTCTCTGGGCAACAGGGGTACGATTAACGATAGATAATTCTTATATTTCCGGGACTGCTCTATTATCAATATGCCGTAGATTTGTGAAATTATTTCGGCAAAGGTGTCCTATTCCAATCCAATCCATATTATTTACAAGATTTTTTAAGACACCACTTTGATAAAATATTTACTTCATTGCTACAAACAAAATATGACATTTTATATATTTCTATGAATTACTTCTTTCTATTTAACCGTCAAACGCAGCGCATGTTAAAGTTTAGCAATAACTTAGATGTGCTTCAGCAAATAAATTTCATGTTTAAAAAAGAAGTTACTTTTGGGGAGAATTGAAAGTCCTCAAACTCAAGATATTCTCAATTATGAGAATAATTAGAACAAACTCGAGGTCAATAAACCCTTTTGGTGCGAGCCCTTCTCGTAAACAATTTTTAATTATTACCTTATCCCTATTATTTATTTATGAATTCTTGTCCTTTGAGGATAATTTTAAGCTGAGCAGTCAAACTTAAACTTCGAAAAGTTATGTAGTAATCATAAGTTACAAAAACATTGTTATAATGGCTCAATGTTTTTTGAGGATAAAAGTTTTTCTTGAGGACTAGGAAGCAATAATATATGATGAGCAAAACATTGTTATTCGTAGAAATATTTAATTTGACAACACAATTGACTTGTGATCTTGTGTCACCGGTTCGATCCCCACCCATTGCACTACCGACGTGAACCCACTCGTAACACAAGTATTTTAGCTTAGCGCAAGGGGTTAACAAGAATACTTACTAGTAAACTGCAAAACTCTGCTAGTAATCTTTTTAAAAAAGAAAAGATATTAAAATATGAAAAGTAATTATTAAAATAAGTACAACATATAACATATCTATTGAAAAGGTTGGTTACGCCAATAGATATCTCGCGGGATAGCTTTAAATCTAACGGTGACGTATAAATGCTAAATCTTTCCTACACTAATTACAGCATGACGTTATATTAATAAAAATAAAAAAGGCTCATGTCTGCAAGCCCTGCATTGGTTCAGATTACCTAACCAGCGTTCTTATGAAAGCTCGGTATTTTTCTGATGAAATCAGAAATAAAGAGATCTACAGAAGAATGAAGGTCACTGACATAGCTTAACTTTAATTTGTGTAAAAGTATGTAAACATGCATTCACCTAAGTTTATCGGAAAGACCTGTTGCCATGACTAGGTTTTCGACTAGTTATAGTTTAATTTACATTGGTTCACTCATTGGTTCAAAAAATAATAAAATATTTCGGTTGCAGAGTACTGAAATATTTGTTTGAATAGTTCCAAAAATAAAGGTTTTATTACGTAGTGTATTTTTAATAAAATTTAAAAATTAATCTATAAAAATTCTGATTCTGAACTTTTTTATGTTTACAATTTTATCCATTTGTGTATTGGTTAAAAGTCAAATTGGAACTGAGTAGAAATCCCTCAATCGAAGGGATTTTTTTTACCAAAGCTACAAATATTTATAATGAAAATAAAAAATAAAATTTATATAAAAATTAAACTACTTCTATTAATTAGTATTCTACTCCGTTCAAATTTGACTTTGTTTAATACTTAGCAGTGGATTTAATGCGGGATAAAGTTATGATGTGTAAGGTACTTAAATGTGTTATTTTAGTAAAATAACAATAATCGTTTTGTAACTCAATGCTTCGTAATTTCTTAGGCACCTGATTTTGTATCTAATAAAACCTGTATTTGAATATGAAAATGAATAAATGATTCAACACGAAGGTCTAATTTAAAATAACGATCCCATTTCAATCGCTTTTCATTAAAATGTTATAAATATTTCAAATTAGATTTAAAGCAATAAGATCTCGTTAGCAATTAGTAGAACTATTCTAAAACTGAAGTCGATATCGTTAGGAGTTAATGAAAGATGCCTGAGCATCCAAGGACGAAGAGCAGGTAGACAGGGCGGCATAGTTTGTAAAGGGATGACTATCAAATATCTTTATCCAACAATAATGACATAGATTATGGGTGACATTACATGTTGTATAAGGATCCTACCCTAGTTTAGAATATTTTAAGCTTATTTATTACTCTTATCAACGCTTGTTGACCATACTGTTTGTCTTGCTGCTACATGGTAGGAGAAGCAGTGTCGGTTGCAAAAATGACATATATGACACCGCATCTTTTCTTTTTTCTGTGGGTGAATGCATTAATGTTTCCCCTCTCCTCCGCCGCTGCTGCGTTCCTGCGCCGCCGAAGGGGTTTGTGGGACTCGTCATCTCCATAGAGGTGGTGTGCTAATTATACTACGAGGAGAGGACCCTACCCACTAAAGCCAACCGGGTGTTCCTCCGTCGGCCGTTGGTGAGGGACTCAGGAACCCATATTGGCGCCGCGAGCTCCCCTGGGCCACACCGCACTACTGGCCCATTAAGCCAGTTAAAGGGACGCCTGGAGTACAACGGCGTCCCTACTCTTCATGGAAGGGAGCGGGGACCATGTTTCCCACTCTCCGATATGACACCGCACCTGCCCGTTCCTTGGTAGACTATTGGGGACATTTTAAGCAATCGATACTAAATTATTTGTGTCTCGAGGAAACACAAGAACATTATATTCATTTTAAGTAATAATAATCACGTCAGCAATAAATATTACATTTGTAAAGATAAGATCTTAAGATGAATTGACTCTTTTGAAATAGGAATCTCCATTTCAAAAGAATCAATTCATCGATTGAATCATAGTTACCAAAGTAGTAAACAATTGATTCTTCAATAAATTTAATTCGTCCATATTTCATGTTTTACAATTCAAATTATAAATAAACAATAAATGATTCAATACGAAGGTCTAATTTAAAATAACGATCCCATTTCAATCGCTTTTCATTAAAATGTTATAAATATTTGAAATTAGATTTAAAGCAATAAGATCTCGTTAGCAATTAGTAGAACTATTCTAAAACTGAAGTCGATATCGTTAGGAGTTAATGAAAGATGCCTGAGCATCCAAGGACGAAGAGCAGGTAGACAGGGCGGTATAGTTTGTAAAGGGATGACTATCAAATATCTTCATCCAACAATAATGGCACAGATTAAGGGTGATATTACATGTTGTATATCCTGCCCTAGTATAGAATATTTTAAGCTTATTTATTACTCTTATCAACGCTTCTTGACCATACTGTTTGTCTTGCTGCTACTTGGTAGGAGAAGAAGTGTCGGTTGCAAAAATGATATACATATATGACACCGCCACTTTTATTTCTGGGGTTAAATGCATTAATGTTACACCTCTCCTTCGCCGCTGCCTCGTTCTTGCGCCGGCGAAAGGGTTTGTGGAACTCGTCCTCGCCATAGAGGTGGTACCTATGCTAATTAGACTACGAGGAGAGGACCCTACCCACTAAAACCAACCGGGTGTTCCTCCATCCGCCGTTGGAACTCAGGAACCCATATTGGCGCCGCGAGCTCTCCTGGGCCACACCGCACTACGGGCCCACTAAGCCAGACACAGGGACGCCTGGAGTACCACGGCGTCCCTACTCTTCATGGAAGGGAGCGGGGACCATGTTTCCCACTTCCCGATATGACACCGCACCTGCCCGTTCCTTGGTAGACTATTGGCATTCTGATCTCCAACTGCCTTCCATCAAGCAGTGGATGAAAGAGGCGTCGGAACGCTTCTTTGAATCCGCGGCTCAACATCCAAACCCGTTGGTTGTTGCAGCATCCGACTACAAGCCTTTGCCTACAAAGCGTCGTAAACACCGTCGGCCTCGGGGCGTCCTAGACGACCCGGACGACGAGATCACAACTTACCAACTAGCAGTACAGAGACTGCAAGAAACTAGCACCACTACACAGAGACCACTCTATCCGACCCACCGGAGAAGAGTGCGCCCGCGAACGCGACGCGTCCCCCCTCGCCCTCCCGACCCTTAGTTTGCTAAGAACCTTCCGATGCCCTCGTAGACCCGAAGTCTGAGAGGCCCGCGAACTGTAAAGTAGAGCGACAGTTGCACAAAACTCCCCTAAATAAACTAAAAGCCATAATTCCTCAATCTCCCCGTCAGCGACCGCCCTGAGCCGAGGTCCAAGTCCCACAGGGGACGCCCTCTTGCGCAGGTTGCTTAGTTTGTAGTGTTTCAACCATTTATCTAGGCTGGAGCTCTGCTCGCCTTTATGCCCGGTGAAGTAGCAAAAGCCTACTGGCTAACTACATATGTCCGTCCGAAAAAAAAAAAAAAAAAAAAAAGTAGACTATTGGGGACATTTTAACAATCGATACTAAATTATTTGTGTCTCGAGGAAGCACGAGAACATTATATTATTTTAATAATAACACGTCAGCAATAAATATTACATTTGTAAATATAAGATGCTTAAGATAAGATTCCTATTTCAAAAGAATCAATTCATCGGTTCAATGATAGTTACCAAAGTAGTAAACAATTGATTGATCAATAAATTGAATTCGTCCGTATTTAATGTTTTACAATTGAAATGATAAATAAACAATAAATTATAAGAATATTTTGACTTGACGTGTTCATTACGACATCAAAAGTTGTAGTTTGAATTTACTATATTTATATATATATATATATATATTAAGCATAATACTTAAATGTTGTGTGTATATGTTATTACAGAATAAATGTGTTTTAATGAGTTTTAATTTTTTATCTATTATAAACTAGCGGCCCGCCCCGGCTTCGCACGGGTGGACTTTTATACCCTATCCCTGCCCTACCCTACCCCTACCCTAACCCTACCCTACTCCTACCTCTACCCCTACCCTACCCTACCCCTATCCTACCCCTACCCCTACCCTACCCCTACCCCTATCCTACGCCTACCCTACCCTACCCCTACCCTACCCCTACCCTACCCCTACCCCTACCCTACGCCTACCCTACCCTACCCCTACCCTACCCTACCCCTACCCTACCTCTACCATACCCCTACCCTACCCTACCCCTACCCTACCCTACCCTACCCCTACCCTACCCTACCCTACCCTACCCTACCCCTACCCAAAAGTATCCTATGTCCTTCTCCCAGTTCTTAGCTACCTCCCTACCAATTTTCAGCCAAATCGGTTCAGCCGTTCTTGAGTTATAAATAGTGTAACTAACACGACTTTCTTTTGTTTTTAAAATGTATTCTGCTATTCGGGACGGAAACAAATCCAACAAATCAAAAACCATGGCAATCGGTCCTGCCGTTCTCGAGTTATAAGTGTTGTAACAAACACGACTTTCTTTTATATATATAGATCTAATTACTTTCACTTAAAGAAAGGTAGGTAAAACATATCTCTACTGGCCACCCTAAACCTTTGCTGTCAAACTTTCGTGATATTGACTCTCACTTCTTTTACAGTGTAAACCAAACCAATTTAAGCTTTTCGAACGGTTTATAAGAACAAATAGTTATGTCGTAATTACTTAAGAGTTTATAAAAGCGCAACAATATTTTTTTACGTGATATTTTCTGACTTAACCTTAAACTTTGTGTTGCGAAAGATATTTTGGTACTTACACCAAAAAGCGATACGCGGAATGAGATGCAAGATCGCTATTTACATCCTGTTCTTTCCTATAGGAAACGGTATAAGTATAGCGCGGCATATATATACCGCTACCACCATTCAATCCAACTCCTCTATATATCCTCCCTCTACGATACACGCGGTCACTCGCTAGACGCGAGTCACCTTCCGCTATTTTGCTTTAATCTAAGGTGGCTGCCATTGTTCTTTGCAAAACGCTTTCATTGTTACCATCCAAATGAAAGTTGTCGCAATAAATATATCTGGTTATAAATAAAATCGTATCTTTTCTTTTTAAAATCCTTTTTAAAAATTTAATAAAAAGTTTATGGTAGACACCTTATACAACAGGGAATACAAAATGAGATGCGCGTTATATTTTATGTTTTTGAGACATGAAAATAATACGATGGGTACATAAATTTGTAAGATGCAAATACATAAAAACTGGTTTTATTGTAAAAAAAATAAACATTGCCAAAAAAACACTTAATAAGAAAATCATATATTTTTTATCTGTATCATTACAATTTAATTTTTTTTTGAGACTCGAGGTCCTTTAATGCTACATTTTATTTGATCCGTACGAACCGAACGTTACAATTTCATAAATACGAATACCTAATATAATTAGTGATTCAGCTAGTAATTATTGTTATTGAGTGTTGATAAAACTATGTACTAATACCTACATACTGTTACGCATTGATAAATGATGGACTTTGTTCTGTACTGATATAAATCTATTTAAATGAAAATAAAAAGGCGCTGGTTTTCGGAAGGATTGTGATGATGAGTATATTTGATAGAAAAAAAAACTGACATTACAAATCATAAAACAATATGACAAATAAAAAAGTAAAATCGTTCATAAAAAAGAGGTTCGTTTCGTTACACATTCACTTATATTTATCATGGTCATCATAATTATCAGCCTGTATAATGTCCAATATTAAAATGGGCTATCCTCGTAGGGGTATTCGCCACTATTCGCCATAGTTGCCATGCGTAGCAGTATATTTATAAAATAATACATTTATTAATTAGGTCACGATCTCACGTTATCTGAGAAGCGATAAACGTTGAATTAGGTAGCTGTTAGTTTATTAAGGCATTTGACTGTTGTATCTAAGCTTCAGACACAGACTTTTAATAGTCTCTAGAGAGGTTTCGTGATTCAAACGATTGTGCTACAGAAGAACAATTAAAATAGTGAACTTCTTATGGGGTTGACTAATGGTGGCATTACATTATTTTGTGCCTTATTTCTGATAAATTTATTATGATGATTAATTCTCTTTCGAAAAATGAAATTTTAAGCTGGTCCCGAGCTACGAAGTATAATTTTAATCTTATGATAATCATAATCATCAACCTATTTATGTTAAGCATGGGTCTCCTTCTGAGGATAGTTTTTTACTTCCGTCTACAAACCAAATTCGGAAACAAATCTCTTATCTTGTCCACGGTGGGGCTCAAAACCGCCAGTGGCACAAACCTCCCCTAAAATACTAAAAATCATAATCTCTTAATCTCATAGCCAGCGACCGACCTGAGCCGAGGTCCAATAGCCCCACAGGAGATGGCCTCTAGCACTTAGTTTGTAGTTTTTAAACGATTTATTAAGGCTGGAACTCTGCTCGCCTCGATGCCAGGTGAAGTATCAAAAGCCTCGTGGCGACGTAAGTATGTCCATCCGAAAAAAAAGCCAAATGCGAGTCAGACTCGCGGACGAAGGTTTCCGTACCATTTTCAAGTGCCCACCTGTTGCCGTTATTGATATCGAGCAAAAAAGTGCAAATATAAAATGTTTGTTGTATGGGAGCCCCCTTAATTATTTATTTTATTTTATTTTTAGTATTTGTTGTTATAGCGGCAACAGAATGACATAATTTGTGATAATTTCAACTGTCTAGCTATCGCGGCTCTAGAGATACAGCCTGGTGACAGACAGATAGACAGCGAAGTCTTAGTAATAGGGTCCCAAAAACGGGACCCTACCCTTCGGGTACGGAACCCTAAAAAGAGTCAAACCCACGACCTCCGAGACCTATACCACTACGCCAGAAAAGCTTAGGATAATAGTAAATTTAAATCATAAAACATGGGAGTTGTAGGTTATCTATTTTTATTTCTTTTCGGTATATGAATATCCGAATAGTGAATTTTTATGATTTCATAGCAGTTTTCTATGAAATTATTCATCCATTGTGACAAATGTTTAAGACAAAATGCGGTACTTTTGTGTCACTTACTTTGGAGAATCTTTAATTAATTGCTAATGAATGTCTAGGTTATACATACATGCATTCCAACAGAATGTTATTATGTCAGGAATTTTCTTCAAAAAGGTCTCGTGAACACAGTTAATTAAAAGAATGTCTGTCGGTTTTGACAAAGGGCAATCAATCAGACACACTATGTCCAAGTGGACATAGTGTGTCTGATGTAATATTTATTCTCTCGAAAATTTTTAATGAAATAAACGATCTCTCGTGTTATGATTCAAACATATTGACTGTAAAACGGTTTTGTAGAATCATTTCCTTTCAAATATTATAAACGTGTAAGTTTGAATGTGTAAATGGATGGATGTTTGTTAATCTTTCACGTATAAACTTCTGAACGGATTTCGCAAAAAAAAAAAAACACTGGGATAGCTGTTTATAAACTGGATTACAAGGCTACAATAAATCACCCTTCGACTCAATAGAGCAGCAGTCCAACGCGGGTAAAACCACGGAGCGCAGCTAGTTAATAATATTTTGTAAATTGTAGTGTTAAATAATTCCAGTATTATTATTTATTATCTGTTCTACCTAACTCTAATGCCCTTTTCTACATCCGTGAATTCTTTGAGTATGTTTTTAATTCCGCGGGAAAAATTCTGCCGCGTAGCTACTTCCCTTCTTCATTGAATGCCCTTCTTTTTATTTTTTCTACTTCTAGCCGCTATTCTCTTTAGCTCTTTCACTATTTTAGGTACGTAGTTTTACTTTAGAATACTTTTGCATATTTAATTCTGGTGAATTCAGCTATTAGCATACAACAAAACGGCGGCCTATATATGGACGTAGTTTTACTAAAATAGCCCCTGAATAAATTCATCCACTTTTCTTAGTTATCTGGTAAAACGTTACATTATAATATTTTTTGAGACAGAAAAATCATTTTCGTTACTGGAAAAATCATTTATTACGAATCTGAAAAAGAATATCGTGTTTATTTTACATGCAAAGTGTAAATAATATTAGGTACGTTTATTATATTTATTTGGACAGGTAGATCTTTATCGGGAAAATTTACAAATTGCCAATTTTTACTACTTCCAAGAATCATGAATACTCTGTTAAAGTAGTAGCAATTGTTGAAGTCACATGTTTCTGTAACTATAATATTTGTAAGAAATAAAATATTAGTAGCTTTTTGAAATCAATGACTACAAACAACCATTTACAAGACAAAATACCAAGATTTTATTATTAACTAGTGAGTCGACAAAGATCTAGCCAGTTGGGAATGTTGGGACATAATCTGAGAAGACCGGAGATGATCTTACTCTAGCCCGTATTGCGTATTCCGACTTCGACCTACAGAGCGTTTAGACGCTAGAACTAGTAATACCAAAAGTCAAGACTAAACTACTGTGAATAGTGTTTCATTCTATCTATACTATATTATAAAGAGGAAAGATTTGCTTGTTTGAATTGAATAGGCTCCGAAACTATTTGACGGATTTGAAAATTTCTTTCACCGTTGGGAAGCTACATTATCTCCGGTGAACATAGGCTAGTAAAATACATGAAGTTCCCACGAGAACGGGGGCTATGCGGGTGAAGCCGCGCGCGGGAAGCCAGTAAATAATAAAATTTTAGATAAAGATGTAAGATCACGTTGAGATCGAATCGAACATCGAACGTTCACGTTGTTGTCTTCGATGCTTTGTCTCTACTAATATTATAAAGAGGAAAGATATCCATTTTTGACTACAAGACTGATTACATTAACTCTATCACCACTATAATGCTACATTATCCCTGAGTAACATAGGCTATATTTAATTATGAAGTGCGAGGGAAGCTAGTTATAGATAAACTGAATGTAACATCATACATTTTTCTTTTTTATTTAATGAAACTAATACATTTATTTTCCGGTATTCCGAGTAGCGGAAAACCTTCTGAGAAGCCAGTATAATATTATATTTTTTATATAAATGACCCAGTTTGCAACCCATCATTTGTGTTGTGAGGGTATAAAGGTGAGTTCTCACCTATTATTAAGCTATAATACCTTGTTTCTTACCTGACAGATAATTTGATTCAAATGTCTAATCTCATAGATTTGGCACATAATTAAATCACAAATTATTTCAGTAATATTCAGGGCAAGGCTTGTACATTTTGCAATCAACGTTAATAATATTTGGTTTTGGTTTGGTTTAAATGTTTAATACATTTACTCTTGAGAATATAGAACGGTAACACAGTAGCAGTGAATTTTCATTTACGAATAATTTTAACTAAGACTTGAAGAGTTTAAGTCTTTTCACAAACCAACTACGAACATCGTGTTGATTATAGTTACTGGAAGTTTTTTTTGGTAAAGCAAGGTTATGTTAGATGATTTTCCTATAATTGAATTCTGACATATCGGGTGTTAGTTTGGATGTATAAATTACCTAGATTAGACCGTAATATTTTATGCCTTGTTTATATCTTTATATAATATAATTCTACTGTACGTGTGTATGTCGCTTAACTCATTATAAACGGCTGCACCGATTTGTTTTTTTTTGTATGCGTTTTGTTAGCGCCCTGGATGGTTTAGATTCACAAATCATAAATATATATAATAATATATTATCATGCAGGACGACTTGTCGGTAGTTAATATTATAAAGAAAAAAAGATAATATTATTTGTTTTTTTTGCATTGAATAGGTTTCGAAATGAATGAGCCAATTTAAAAATCTTTCACCGTGAATCGGAAGCGGGAGCTACGCGTGTTAGTAGTTAATAAGTATTGTGTTCAATCTCGTAAGTTCAATGTCTTCTTCTTCATTCCCTTCATCCCTCGTTATGCAGGATTTGGTCTCCTCAAACGTCTGCGCCAGGACGTTCTATCCTGGGTTGTCTCTACAGGCACTTGGGCTTCCTTCAGGTCCTTTGCTATTTTAGACCACTAGGTGGTTGGTGGACGACCTCTTTTTCTTTTCGTTTCAGGTATATTTAGCGCAACCTGTACCACATGATCATTTTCGCGCCTCATTACATGACCATGCCAGCGAAGTCGGCGTTCCTCTAATGTATTTATTTGGTATTTTATCCAGCCGCGTTACACCTCCCGCCCACCTCAACATTTTCATCTCGTTGGTATGTAATTTTTGTTCGTGGGTTTTCTTTACCCCCCAGCACTCGCCACCATACAGCATTGCAGGTCTAACTGCTGTCTTATATATTTTCCCCTTTAGCTTTGTGGGCATTTGAGGATCACATAGGACGCCCGTAAGGGTTTTCCATTTTTGCCAGGCTACGTTTATTCTATGAGACACATCCGCATCAATTATTAGCATCCTGCGTCAGCATGGACCCTAGGTATTTAAATTTGGCTACTTTAGGCACTGGATTTTGATTAATGTATAAATCCTGCTGGTCCGATATCCCATTATTTATTATTTAGCCGTGACTCGTAAGTTCAATGTCACGGCTAAATAAACACATTCAATTGTTATTATCGGTGCCTTATTTTATTATCACGGAAATCTATATTAAGCCGTTAAAAGCTGAAGTAACAATAGATTTTAATGACAAGTAGCCCTGCGGTGCTAATCCGTTTAATTGATTGTTTTCTTTTACGAATATAAACAAATTGAAATACGATTCCTACTTTGTTTCAATATAATAAAGGTGATCTCTTCTTTCACTTCTATTATCATTTTGATGTCTATATGACCTTTGCTCGTCTAATAATAGCACTTCTTGTTTTGCAAACTGTTTTCTCCAGCTCTCGACTTTGTCTAAGTATTATTTGATTTCACCTTACAATCTTTTTATTCCCCTGTTTTTTATGATTACTAGCAGAGTTTTGCAGTCTACTAGTATTCTTGTTAACCCCTCGTGCTAAGCTAAAATGTTATGAGTGGGTTCACGTCGTTCATGCAATCCTATACCTCAAGATCACAAGTTCGACGCACTAGCCATTGGGCTACGGGCGCTTTTTACCCTTTAGAGGTCTAATTTTACAAATTCTTCCTCGATCTTGGGTCCTAACCAAATGATTAAGGCTGCGCTTGTTTCTTATAGAAACACGTAGTCACACTCAGTCACAGTCTTCTTCTCCAACAGGCCGTTTTCGACCAATGCTGAACATGTGCCACCTCTTTACATACTTTGGTAACCTAGGGTCGTTGAGGTATGGGGGCCGGATTGCTTACCCAGCCCCCGACAACGGCGTATCGAAAGAGTATCCGGCGGGTTTTAGTGGTGTAGGGTCCTCACCTCGTGGTATGAGTTTAGCATTCCACGCTATGGAGAGGGCGAGTCCCACATATCCCACCGCCAGCGCGCGAATATGCTGCAGCGGCCGTGGGAATGCGAAAATGCATTTCCACCGGAACAACAAAAAGAAAAAAAAAGGGTCGTTGAGTTATATTGCCATAATCACCATGGTTGAGAATCTCAATGTGATAGTAATCTGTTATGGTGGTAGATGTTGTTACCCATCCATCAGGTGTACTGTTTTTTCCTTGTTCTATTAAAAGCCGAAAAACATACGGCAAAACCAAAAACCCAGAAATATAGCAAATCAACAGTCATAGGATCTATATAGAAATATACTTGTGTTTCTAAGTACTAACATTGCTAATTATACTTATACAGGTAAACCAAAAACCACGAAATACAACAGCTTTTATAATTAGAACTTAATTGGTCCGATGTGATGCGTTTAGTAGGTATCGTGTTGTTATATGTAGCGCCAATTACTGCACTTAATTGTAATTAAGGGATCGAAACACATTTTCACGCAGTTAGTTTGTTAGTGTAGTATCACGTGGCTCAACTATAGAAAGCATGTGATAACCATCACGGATGTTAGGGACGTAATAATATGAATTTAAATTGCAGTTAATTTATTTATTTTTATTTATAAATATAAATTAAATCAGCATCATCATCTTCTGAGAGAGGGGTTTTGCTACAGTAACCAATAACCGCAATATTATGTAATAACATCCACAGGGAAAATACACCTACGCTGTTGTCCACTCCCTGATATATAATTTCATAGATGATGTTATAATAATTAGGACTAACGGCTTAACGTGCTTTCCAAGTGGGTAGGGTAATCCCTTAATCAAGGAGATCTAGAATGAAATTTATATTTTTCACAATGATTTTTTTAACGGTGTGGAAGTATAAGTCGCGCTTTTAGTATCGCGACTTATACTGCTACGCCAACAATCAAATTTAGGTTAAGTCATTTTTAAATTTACTTTTTCTGTACATTATTTAATAATAACTAATCGAAATAAAAAAAGGATAGGCACTAAAACATAGTTTTTTAACTAATCTATTACACAAAATCACTAATGGTGCCCAAGTGCAACATTTTTATGACAGTTTTTTTAACCACCACAAATTTGAGTAATATGGACAGGTGACGCTGCTCGCCACGAACAGTTAGTAGTACTTTAAACAGACAAAAATACTCCATGTCAGTATTTGTAGTGGACTTAACTTATCTAAATATTGAATCGAAATGTTTTTAGTTCAATCAACATTTTAGTAGAAATGTTGTGGTCGTGTCTAGATTTTATTTACAAACCAATATGTATGCGTGCGTGAAAATGCTTCGTGCATGAAAGCGGAATGGTAATTGCTAATAATGTGGTATGTAAAGTTTTTACTAACATATAAGTACGGATTCCATAATTATTTCGAGATCGTATCTATAAAAAAATATCGTTGTACTTTTAGCACTTCAATTTGTGGAATTCCTACTAATATTATAAATGCAAAAGTAATTTTGTCTGTCTGTCGAGCTTTCACGCCTAAAACAGCAAACTAGTTTACATGAAATTTGGTTCAAATAAACTTTAGGCAGGACTTTGGAAAAAGACGTCGACTACCTTTTATGAAAAAAGGTTTGTATTGAAGTTCTTTAATGTTGAAATAGCCATGAAACTTTGTATTTACCCAAAGGAAGAAATAAAATAGAGATATGACTTCCAATAAATTGTTTAAATTTTGCTAATATATTTATGGTAGGAATTTCTTTATTTCTCAAAGATTTTTATAATCACTGCGAGGAGAAATAAATTATAACTACATACTTAATACAATTAATCGTTTACAATGCACTAACTAGGTAAATAGAATTTCTTTAACCAAAAAACTACTAACATCAACAATAAAAAATAAGTAGGGTAGTCACAAACAATTAAGTAATAAATATCCAATATTTATTCTTTTAAAAAAGCATAGTTATTGTTTATTTTTTATAAACAATTTGCTTTTGCCCTCCTACTTGCGCGTGGAAAAGTATTTTAGAGGTTTGTATTTCGGTACTTTATGTTAAATAAGATATAATATCTGATAGTTTTTCTACACCTGGGTAACTTGTATCCGTGAATGATGTGTACTTAAAGATCTCACGACACAGGGAACTGTATCCTTAGTGCGGGAGTCGACTTTAAAATAAAACCGCTGCATAGTTTAATGGTAAATTATTATTCCAAATTATGTCGTAAACCTACTAAAACAAAAAAATACTGAAAATAAGACTTGGTTGTTAAATGCACAAAATTTAGCAAAATGTTTCTTAGGTGGAAGGATTCTTGCGAAGCGAGATAATTCTATTTTTTGGCTGTATGTCAAGAATGTATTTTAAATAATTAGTTTTCGTTTTTTATGATACTCTAGCTCAGTTCCGCTAATTTAATGAAATTACCTCCAATCGACATCTTTGCGACGGTCTGATCAGAATCACTTGCGATTAGAACTCATGTTAAAAAGAATATATTTTCTAGTGGTGTTACGATAATAGTAGGAAATAATAAAATGATAACAGTTATTTGACAGCAAAATGGTAAATCAAAAGAAATTCACTACCTAATTGATTATAGGTACCTAACCAAATAACCAAAAACCGTCTAGCGACACTTCTACATTTTTGTCACACCTCATTTTTTCAATAGTATATTAATATAATCCGGGCTTTGTTGGCTTACCGAGCTGGCCGATGGCTCCGTCTCGTGGTGGTAGGTAGAGAGGTGCCGTATTGTCCCCGCCATGCCTTCAGTTCACCTACATGACACGTTACCACTATACGTCATTTCTTCTTTTTACATGTTATCACCTTTTTGAACACTTTTTATGTTAATAGATCGATGCACATAGTTTTATTTTGGAAGTCGGTCATTGTCTCATAAAATGAGGTAATATATTGTAGACTGAAAGAAGAAATGTTTGTAAATTGTGTGAATTTTGTTACCCTATTAATTTGAATTTAATAAATAAAAGTAATCTTAGTGCAATCTGAAGTTAGAAGTAGCTTTTTTTGTAGTATTTGACTCTATAGGGACTCGTACAAATAAAAAATATTAACTATCGCATTTTACGTTATATGCTTGGTTTGTTTTATACTGAATAAAAAAGGTTTTTTTAAAATTTATTTTATGTGATTATCCATTTCAAGTATTAATTTAAAATAAAACTTTTTAATACGTTTGTCTATCTTAAAACAATTGAAAGAGCGTAACAGGTACATCTCGAATGCACCTTTATTTTTGAGCAACACACAAAACCCTTTAGCCAGTCTTTAGACATTTTTGCGTGTTACAGCAAATAGAACTTCTCTAACTTGTTAAGGCGCGGTGAATAGACGACTTTTACGTATTAGTTTTGTCACTGTTGCTCCGCGTAGAAATGAAAGAGATATCTTATTCCAATCGATAAATAAAAACAACAGTTCCCTTTATTATTATATACTAGCTGACCCGGCAGACTTCTTACTGCGTCAATCGATAAATAAAAGACCTAAACATTTGTATAAAATAAACTGGCCCGGAGGGACTTCGTTTATGCGGTGTTCTACATCTGCCCTACTCCTACCCCTACCCTACCCCTACCATACCCTACCCCTACCCGTACCATACCACTACCCTACCCCTACCCTACACCTACCCCTACCCTACCCTACCCCTACCTCTACCATACCCCTCCCTACCCCTACCCTACACCTACCCTTAGCCTACCCCTACCCTACCCTAAAAATCTTGCCAAAAAAAATCAAGTTTTTAATTAACAAAATAAAGCTCAAATTGACTCTACGATTAAGTTAGATAACGTTTGTATGGGAAAAAGAAAAAGGCTGTTTTTTGGGGTTTTCCGGCAATTATTCGAATTTTTATCACCGTAAAAACCATCATTGAACTTTAACGTACATTTAAAAAAAAGAATTGGCCAAATTGGTTCAGGCGTTGTTGAGTTATGCGCTTACCAACACATTTTGCGATTCATTTTTATATTATAGATTACATCACTGTTATTAATATTATCAAGATTTGTTTATAAATAATACAGTTACAATTGCTACAATTTCAATTTAAATGGTTATTTTATGGTTTTTTTTATCGAGAAAATTTATAAGTGGTTTTCAGTATAAAATTTGTTTATTTATAATCGTTTTATGACCTATTAATATAATAAATTATAAAATATTTGGAATAATAAATAATAATGTTTGTTTATTTTTTGCTGTTGTAGTATTTAGTGCGTTGGCTGACAATAATGTTAAAAAACAGTTTTCCGACGTTTCAATGTAACCTTTGTCGTGTTCTTTTACTATGAAATATGTCTTGAAAAGCGACCACCATTCTTAAAAATAAACATGAGTTGCAATGACAATGAAGTAATGAAAAATGTGTTCAGTTTTTTCATTAATTTTAAGCAATTGTCAAGAATTTTTGCAATAATGTTTACTTTAAAAGATTAAGATTCTTATCTTAATCTCATTGCTATATTAGTCAGATAATTGAAGTAATTTAAAGTAAAGTATTGATTATTATTTTACTCGTTATCCTTTACTTGGTAAACTAACTTTTGGCAAAGACCATTTATCGTTTTTGATGTTTTATGAATTTTCCATTCTTTAATCATTTGCTATTCCATAAAACTTCGATTCGCACAAAAGATTCACAGAACTTTGTCTGTCAATGAAAAGTGCCTATTGAAAAAGTTGTTTAGTCAAAGACTTTTTTGTTCTTTTTGGAATTGATAATGTCGGAAAGAAAAGGGGCTTAGTGGGCGTCTCGTCAGGATTAATTCCTCTTACGTACAGACAGCGGATTTCGTTGAGACCACTCTAATACGACTAGATCCCTCATAAAATGTGAATAATTTACACACCACGGTTTGGTTGCAGTAAGTGAAAAAAGAATACAAAGAATTTTTGGGAGGATTTTGGGTAGCCTTAGTGGATTAAATAAATTAGCAATTTAATGTTTCTTTGATCTATTTGATATAAGATAGCTGTAGCCTGCAACTTCAACCGTGTCAATTTCAGTTTTCAACACAAACTTTGCTACTCCTTTTCATGCAAAAATATTTATTTTTATCGGATGCCAACGTCATATTTAAAAGGTGTGTCTTTTGAATTAATTAATTTTATAAGTTTCTGTTCGGTTCAGGTTAGGTCTGAACAAAGCATTTTATTAATGTAGGTAGAAAGATTTAGGTTTATAAATTTGTTTGATGTTAGGTACTCAATGGTTTTTGCATTAATGACCAGCTGACGGACGGACTACTTTGTCTGTAATAGCCTACAATTTGCTACCGGTTAATTAAGTATCTAGTATAATTCATAGAATAAGAATAATTGTGTAACATTGTGACTCTGACAAGTGCAAGTGTATGTAAATACCTAAGTGCTAAATAAATTCATTATTATTTATTATTTATATCATTATGTGTAAGGAAAAATTACAATAACTTTTGATTGGTATTGACGGACAATAGCGATGCCCAGAGCTGTGGTAGGACCACAGCTCAGGGCATCGCCCGCGCCCGCGCCCACAGGCGTGTCGCTTATACGTAAAAGTAATGTCTAAAGACGTGCCTCCTTTCTGTAGAGCTAAATTATATTAAGATTTGAATTATAGAATGAATTATTGTTACTACGATACCTATGACGTGATACTAGATAGATCATTGGCTAATCCGCAAAAGATTTTAGTTGCCATATATTGTATTTGAATATATTAATCTGATTTCAATGTGTATGAGTGACAACTACAAGTGTATGTAAATACCTAAGTGCTGAATAAATATAGTTTAATTCGTTTGGTTCAATGAACAATATTAAATAGTTGCTCACTAAAATATTTTTCACTTTTTGGATGTGATAACGTCTAAATAAAAGCACTTAGTGTGAGTCGCGTCAGGATAAACTATTCTACTTAAAAAAAGAGAGTAATTCACACACACATATGGTTTAGTAGCAAAGTGTAACGAAATATTATCTACAGTAATTGTTGGAGAATATCACGACTCTGAAAATGTTTATTAGAGATAACTTTCAAAATCGAGATTTATAAATTTAGACCACCGGCAGGATTCGAACCTGTATTTTAGGTATAGCCTTAACCAATCAGGTTACGCTGGAACCCTACCGATCATCCAAATTTAATAATCTCTTTTATAACACGTCTCTAAGGGAAACGTTACCGTAGCCTAATTGGGTAAGGTATTAGGGCGTATACCTAATATGCAGGTTTGAGTCCTGCCGGTGATCTAAATTTATTCATCTCAATTTTGAAATTTAGTAAAGGGTAAACTTTCCCGTAAAGTAATCAAAACATTTTTTTTATTAGATAAATTGTTTATCAGTTGAATAGAGTACATTACTATAATTTTACAATAAACGAAATAAATAAACGATTTTTATTCAGCACTTAGGTATTTACATACACTTGAACTTGTCAAGAAAATTAACAATGCATATAACATTAATTATAAATAGGTAACATTTACTATTAAATTATGTTTAAATTTATTTCAGGTGTGCTAGAAGTCAGTCCTGTGTTAGTAAATAAGCTCTTAATATCAACGTTAATATCTATTTACTATATTTATTTCATTCAAACATTTTATGAATAAAAAAAATTAAAAAAATTCAAGCATATTTTAGAGTGCAATGACCGGTCAAGTGGCGAGATCAGACGTCCTCAGCCAAATTTCATTAAATTTAAGCGACACACGCCTGCGGGCACCCTTAAGGGGTAAGGACCACGACTCAGGGCGCCGCTGAAGCTAGAAGTAAAGAGAAATAAAGAGGACGTGATCACTGGCACGGACTACAGGCACCGGATCACACGACAGGGGCAGGGATCAACGCGGTCCTCGGTCTGTCCGGCGAGGATCCTAGCTTAGCTAACCTGCAGGTTTCTCTAGCTACCTTAGTGGACGGCCCGGAGAAGAAACTCAGAAAGAAACTCCGGTTTATTCTTTTCCGTCTTCTTTTGTTCTGTATCTTTTTTTTTATGCATTTTTGGTACAGTTTCAAAAGTATGTGGGCTGGGGCACGTCCCTTACAGTTATTTCATAAAATAATAAATAAAAAAGATAATGTTCTACTCAAGCGGATGAAAACTCTTGCACATTAGGAAAAAATAAAATAACGTCGGGTACACCCCAACAAACCAACAAATAAACATAACTAAACAATGTCAACCCAGACACCATCAATGTGAAAGAAGACTATTAATTAGTTATAACAAGTAAATACACTCAACTGCAAGCCGAACAGCCACCGCAAGCAACACCCGTTCACGAGTATGACGTGTGACACAGCCATCGGCTCCCTCGCCATATTAGAGGGAAGGTGGCGACCCGTCCCACATCGCCGCCGCAAGAAATGACTTTCATTGGGAGCATGACGATCTTACAGTTTTGAGTATCAGAATCTAGTATGTGACGTCTGGATTGACCATTGTGTAGAATGTTTCAGTAAAATATATAAAAATAATATGCAATGTCAAATACAAAATGAATCATTACATTAAATCTAATGATAAATAAAATCATACAAAATAAAATAGGTACATTAAAATGTCAAACTTAAACGTCTATTCTTAAAGACTTCAATACTTTTTTACGTTTTCCTGGTTAGCCAAGCGACCAAGCGTTATTATCATTTAAATAATCATTCAGAGCGTAATAAGCCTTTCTCATTAAAATTTTCATAATTTCTAATTTAAATTTAGCAAAAGAAAGATCTTGTAAGCATTTCGGTATTTTATTGTAAATGCGAATAGCCAGACCCACAAAAGAAGAATGCACTCTTTGTAAACGATGATATTCGGCACATAATTTATGATTATTTCTAGTGTTTAAATTATGCACGTCGCTTCTTTTTTTAAATGAGCTTATGTTTTGTCTAACATAAAGAATACAAGAATATATTTATTGGGTAGCGACTGTTAATATGTCTATATCTTTAAAGAATTCTCTAAGGGAACATCTCGCACTTAACTGATAAATTGATCGAATCGCTCGTTTTTGTAAGAGCACTATTTACTTCGTCAAAATCATGTCTATTTCGATCCACTTTGAAGATAAGTGAAGTGTCATCTGCAAAAAGTACTACATCGCACATGTTTTCCAAATAATACGGCAATCATTAATGTAAACTAAGAATAAAAAGGGCCTAAAATAGACCCTTGCGGAACGCCTAATTTAACGGGTAAATCTTGAGATCTTACTCCACCTACATCGACACACTGAACTCTGTGATAAAGATAAGAAGTCAATATATCAAGTGCCACTCCCACACCATAGTGCTGAAGTTTTAGTAAGAGTGTGTCGTGATGGACGCAATCAAATACCTTCGACAGATCGCAAAATATTCCGATAGCGTTCTGCGTTCTCTCCCACGCATCAAATATTTATTTGATCAATGCAACCCCAGCGTCGGTAGTTGAACGCCCTTTTGTAAAACCGAACTGGTTGTTGTGCAAGATGTTATTTTTATTGAAATGCCTAAGAAGCTGCTTGAGTAGGAGTTTTTCGAATATTTTACTAAAAGCAGGTAAAATTGAAATAGGGCGAAAATTTGTGGGATCGTCTTTAAGGCCTGATTTAAACAGGGGGATAATCTTACTACATTTCATTAGATCTGGGAAAGTACCAGCATCTATACATTCATTGTAAATGATCATTAAATATGGAGCTAAAACATCAATTACATTATTCATATTTTTTACTGAAATTCCCCACAAATCACCTGTAGTTTTGGATTCGAGGGACTTAGTTATATTAATTATATCCGATACAGTTACATACTCAAAATTAAAAGATTCTTTGCACTTAGGTACACACACTGTTGCTAAGTAGCACTTGAGCGTCGACTTCAGAGGCGTTCAGCAAGCTAGTGGTAGTTACAGCTATGTTAGAAAAAAAGTCATTAAAAACTTTAGCTATGTCCGCATCTTTATTTATAATTTTATTATTTACTTTTTGTTCTATTTGTTTGTCATGTGAAACAAACTTACCACTTTCTTTATTAATTAAATTCCATGTGGCTTTAATTATATTATCAGCCTTTTAAATTTTATTACTATAAAAAATTGCCTTGGCTAAGTGACAAACATTTTTAAAAGTGATAGAATATTTTTTTACATATAAAAGGAATTCCGGATCTGTTCTCAATTTTTTCATACCGTATAACTCATACGATATAGCACGGCTTTTATAGATACCAGGAGTAGCCCATTCATTAAATTTACAATTGTCAATGTTAAAAGTTTTAGTTTTGAACGTATTTTGATATTCTGTATTAACTACGTTAAACACTGATGTATAATTACTATTTGGGCTATTATTTACTAACATTGCGGGACTTAGTTTAGATGAAATGCCTTCTTTGAACCTTTGTATCCGACAACTGGTGACAGGTCGACATGTAACCTTGTCAGTTTTTTTCTTATTATTACATTTAAAAACTACCAGCTGCCCACAATGATCTGATGTAAGATTATTTATTACTTTAGGAATTTTGAATTTCACAATTATAGAATATATTATCTAGGCAGGTCGATGAGTGTAGTGTAATTCTAGTCGGTTCCTGAAAAATATGGTTCATATTAAACGATTTAAAAATATTTAAAAGCCTTCTAGTATATTCACATTTAAATCTCCACACACTATCATCGCCTTCCTAGAGTTACTTATTTTCGTGAGTGCATCTTCCATAACTGATTCAAATAAATTAAAATTACTTTGTGGGGGGTGGTAAACGCTTAATATCACTTGGTGCTCAAGCTCAGGACAACTCAATAGTGCGCTCAATTGAAAGATTAACTATATCTATCCGTGTTTTATATTTTATTTTAGTAGACACAATAATTAATGAGCCACCATGAATTGCATTCTTTCTGACAAATGCACTTTGTACAGTATATTTTTCATTATTTACATAAGGTATTTGAAAGTCTTTAAGCCAATGTTCAGTTATACATAAAACATGAACATCAAAGTTTTCAAAAAATAAACTTAATTCTAACTCTTTGCCGGGTAGACCTTGCATGTTCTGGTGGACCACATTCAGAGTACGCAGTCTATCCGTTGTCCTTAAACCTAGTTTAAATTTTTTACATTAGTAGTATTACTAATATTTATGTCAATGTTACACTTAGGTAGGTAGCATGTACCTGTGTCAGAAGTTAGAGTAGCAATAGGACTACTCTGAGAACTTCTAAGTGACTAAGTACATTAACTTAGCCTCGATACACTTTTTTTTTCAGACGAACATATTTTGTTAGCCAAGATACTTTGTTCCCTCACCGGACATAAAAGCGAGCAGTGCTGCAGCTTTATTATATAGTTTAAAAATTACAAAGTAAGTAACCAGCGAAAGAAGGTAACCCCCGTATGTATTTTTTTTCAGTTGTACTTACGTTGGTAGCCATGAGGCTTTTGCTACTTCACCGGGCATAAAGGCGAGCAGAGCTCCAGTCTTAATAAATGGTTTAAAAACTACAAACTAAGCAACCTGCGGAAGAGGGCGCCCCCTGTGGGGCTTGGACCTCGGCTAGGGGCGATCGCTGGCGATGAGATTGAGGGATTATGACTTTTATTATTTTAGGGGAGTATTGTGCAACTGTCGCTTTACTTTACAGTTCGCGGGCCTCTCGGACTACGGGTCTACGAGGGCATCGGATGTACCCCCCCGTGTGTTAGTCGCTGGCAGGGTATGAGGATTTTTTTTTAAGTTAAAAAAAACAAGACAATAAATAGTATAAATATCATAAAAATTACAGTACAATGGACGGTCTAATTGCATTAACATAATAATATATTTTTCAGGCAACCTTGAGAAAAAGATAAAAATTATTGATTGGTATCATAATTATTTTCTACGAGTATTATGTACGCCTTTATATTACTAGTTGCGACCCGCGAGTTTATATATGACTGCTTCTCTCCAGTTGATTGTAGGATAATGTTTATATTTATGAATTTTGTATATGAATATTATGATAATAAACATAATTTATAGTAAGAGTAAAATTTATGTACAAAAAGTTCTAAAGTTTTTGTGTGAATAACTAATAATTATTTAAATGGGATAGAAATCTATTCTAAGCAAAAATTACATTTAATTAGATTTATACGGTAGGTCTCACTTTGGCACCTTCAAAACGTCCCACTGTACACTGATAAGTACCAAAGCGGGATTTTTTATAGGTATTTTACTAGGGTGGCGTAGCGGAACCATACCGTAACGGAACTTGCCGATATTTTGATAGTAAGGTTTTTATTATCAAATCTCTTATGTTTTCAAACTATCAGTAGTAAATTAAAAATTTTATATTTTTCACCGCCATTTCCACATTGCCCAAAAACATTTACCATTACATTAAAATTTGTAAGTTGTAAATAAATTCTATAATTTGTCGGTCTTACTTTATTGCTCCACGTTATTGGTTTTATTATCGTAAAAAAGAGATTATATTTTAGGTTACGCGGCTGTATTACAGTTATTATAGTCAAATAGCTACTTTTACAAATTTAATGTCCTATAACATTAAAAAAAAAATGCAAGATGATATTATAACAAAAAAAAAAATCGTGCGTCTGCAAAAACTTTTTCAGGTGGGAAGTTAATTTCGATTATATTTCCTGTTGAAAGTCAAACAAACTACTAAAAAGCTACTTAAACACTTCTGATTAATAAAAGGGTTCTAACAACAAGAACGAGGGAAAGGCATAAATAAGTTTACGAAAATATAAAGTTTAAAACTTTGGTTAAGTTCTTCATTTGCTTTTTTAACTTTCACAAAGTGGAAATTTATTCACAACAAATTGGTTTAAAGGAGTCGCGAGGTTGCTACGCGGTTTAAAGTGACAGCGCGTAGCTGCGTAAGGCTACGGTGCTACGAATGACGTGCGACGCGGCGTAGCGCCTGGCGCTTGACTGCCGCAGAGCGCGACTGCTAGCTCCGACCGATCCGCGCACTCCGCACCGTAATGATTGACAAAATACTTCACCTGTGTTTTCTAAAGCAATAAAACTAGGAAATAAACATACATACGTATCATTATAGTAAATTATTTATGGTTCCCACAAATACCCTACGAATTCAAACAAACAGATGATATTAAATATTTGAACAAATGCGCCAGTAATCAAGTTTGACAGCTGATTCATCTGGGCTTCAGAAAAATACTTTATAACTATAGATCAACTATACACCTGTTAAATTCAGCAAGGTTTTATGTAGGTATGTGATAGTGACGATTTATTTTTAATATAATTATTACGAAAGATTATAATGATATAATGAAAATATTAAAAAAAAATACTTAAAAAACATGGACCAATATTCTTAAATAAATTATAACGTAGTATAACTAAAATAAAGAGTTAAGTAAGAGTTGCGGTAAAGGTCTGGATTCAAGTCTCGGGGATTGTGGGTTCGATGCCCACACCAGACAATAAATCTAAGAATCCTTTGTGACGCAGAAAGTACGCTAAACCATTGGTCCCAATTATTATAACATTACATAACAAAGGAATGGGCAGCAGACTTGTTGTGTTATAATATAATACTGCGGTGGTGGCTATTTCAAAATATTGCGTTATACTGGCTATGTATGGCTAATATGTACGATTTATAGATCATGAATAGTTGTGAAAATGAACTCATACACCCAAACTCATTGATATAAACCATTTATAAGTATAACATTAGAATAGAAGTCATAATTATATCGCCTAATTCACAAGTAAAATACAAACTATCCTGCAAGATTTTTGGCATAACTAAGTACATATTGGCTTATTCTTAGTGTTCGTGTTATATTATATTATGTCAATTTAAAATTATTCCAAAATGTCCCTAACGAAATACCGCCACGAACCATTGAATTGTCAGTCAATTTGCAATCTTCAGTAAAATGAACGTTTACGCCAAATCTTATAAACTCATCTTAATACTATTAGAAGACAACGAACGGCCACTTCGCTGCAAGAAATATGAAAATAAGTTAATCGATTTTTTTGTATTTTGCTTATTGCAAACAAATTTAATATAACTGTCGTGAGTATTGTTCATATTTTTATTAATAAAAGTCCGGTTTGACTTACTTGTCAAGCCGAAACCGTGGTTGAGAAATCGCCATAAGAATTACACGTGAGTCAAACCGGGCTTTAGTATATAAAATTAAATATATTTAAATTCAATGTAAATCAATTTTATTGATATTAAATTAAAATTAAAATTCATTTATTTCAGGCACTAAACCCATATAAAAATACAATTTGAAACATTAATAACAATAATAAATTACAATAAATAAAAATAATCGATATTGCCGTATGGTTTCCAGTTTAGAATTAACCACACCATCTTCACGGGGATGTCGTAAACGGCGACTAAGAGACACGGACAACACAGCTGATAGATGGGCAGCAGCATCTATCAGCATAGTATACTCACCATCTTACTGCGGTCACTAATTCGTCTTCCCAGCGAGGTGATTATGGCAATATCCAAAGTCTTTTATGAGGAGGCTTAAGGTACATTATCAGTCCGAGTACGTCCACTGCTTAACATAAAGGTACAAGTTGGTAGCGGACGACATGATGCTGCAGCAAACGACGTGTCGCAGCGACACTACTGGTTTCTATGTATTTCTATGAAATTCCCTTCGTAGCGTCGCGTCGCTAGCTTCCAACTTGTACCTTTATGTTAAGCAGTGGACGTACTCGGACTGATAATGTAAAAGTATGTGATAATGTTATAACAAAGTTAAAAACTATACAGATTCGAAATATACTTTACTGTTCAAAGATAAAATGCAAACAAACATAATTAATATAATACAAATACCTATAATGAGATAATGAGACATGGACTCTAACCACTAGCGAATGAGACATGTGGTCATAATAAAGCCAGAAGTATCCCTGGCATACTGCTTGTGATTAGCTCAATGTAAGATTGGTAAATAACCAAAATTAATTGATGTTGCAGGCGCCCCTATAGCGTTATCAGAACTCCTATAACGGTACAACGACTGTAACTGTTGCATCTGAAATACGATTTAGGGCGCGCTTATCAGAAACGAAAGTTAGTGCTTGAAACACGTAGAAAGCCAAGGCCCTAAGGTTTGGAAACTTTGTACTTTTAATTTGGACTTGAACAAAGACTCAGGTGTTATGACTATAGTTTAAATCATCTTTTATTATGCGTACGGCCAGTGAGTGGAATTCTTTGCCTGCTTCTGTGTCCCCGAGTGCAAGCTCGCTTCATCTCGATTGGGGTCAAGAGTTAGCCCATCATAAGAAGAAAAAATAAAGTGATTGACGATCTACTAAAAAATATTTTCTAAAAACATAATTTAATGCTTCGAAAATGACAACCATATAATGATAAAATAATTACAGAAACCATATATATTAACATATATTACATTACAAATATTAAAGTTAACTATTTCAAAAAGCGTAAATATTTAATATAAACAGTTGTTTGAAATTCAACGGATCTGGTATTCCTAGAAAACGGCACTAAAGCAGTTATGTGATAACATTAATAACAATATTTTTCTTTGAACCCAATTTACTCCAGATTCTTTAAAGTATTCTCTTACAGTTGAACGAACGATTGCATTCAGTGAAGCGAAGTGTAAAAATAACTTTTCTTATAAGAACTCGTGTATGGAAACTAGAAGCACTTAAGTATTTCTTCCAAGTAGTAGTATAATATTACACTTGGTACAAATGCTTAGGTGAAATGGAGTTATGATTCGCTCGCGTGTCAGCCTTTGTTTTAAATACTTGTTCCGTAAACAGTGTTCGTTGAAATGTTGAGATCATTATCCTTAAGAAACTTTTATACGCACTCAGAAAACGGAATAACTTGTAATACATCAGCTTACTAATTACGTGAAAATTTATAGATATTATTCAATTATTTTATTAGTAAAATAAGTCTAAGTAATAATCATCCCATAAAATGACCGTTTTGCCTCCTCGCTTGGAAGACGGGTTGGTGACCGCAATAATATGTTGTAACACACAGGGAAACGCTACGGCTCGGGTCCTGGAATACGACTCTTTTAGTTGATGTTATAACAATCGTGACTAACGGCTTAACTGCTTCTGAAAAGGTAGTCTGGTAGTCCCTAAAAGGGACAGAACCAGGAAAGAAATCTAAGATTCTACATAAGGATCATGTCCGACGGCGTGGGTATCGAACCCACGATCTGCAAGACTTATACCGTGACGCTACGAAGGTTTAGTTATGTATGATGAATTAATACTAAAATTATGTTATGTAAAAATTAATATTGACTACTTAAATTATATAAAACACAATATTACACGAAGAAATACATGTGAGTGCTTTCCAATTCTGTTATTATTTCAAACATTGCTCTGGTTTTTATGAGTAAGTAAAGTTAAAATGAACATTTCAAGGTCTAATCTGAAACTCGTGCCGTTCAAGTAAAAGCCTTGAGAATAAAATACAACTACGAGCTTATTCTTACTTAAATAAGCCAGATTTATATATATATTTGATGATAAGCGCATTAAAGTTTTAATACTTATTAAAATAAAATTGGTTGTCGCAAGTAAATGAAGGCAT
This sequence comes from Nycteola revayana, assembly GCA_947037095.2. NCBI lineage: Eukaryota > Metazoa > Arthropoda > Insecta > Lepidoptera > Nolidae > Nycteola > Nycteola revayana. The sequence goes on from OX344843.2 coordinate 10,056,028, forward strand.
AAAATGCTTTAAACACAGCCTTTCTATTTAACATAAATAAATTTAATTTCAGTTACCTCTGGGCTGAATTTGTGTAGCGGTAAATTCGAAGCGGTTTCTATTTTTATTTAAAGTAACATTTTGCAAGCATGATTTTTATATCATCAAAATAAAATACCTGAGTGAACGTATTTCTATTTATAGTATTAAATAATACCTTTTTTCCGAGCGCGTCCTTAATCTTGCATTATGCTTGAAATATTTTATTTACTTCTGATAAGGCGAATATGCAACACGACGACAAGATATCTTAATGTCTCGTAGAAGGAAATGTTAATTTATTAAAAATATATTTGTATTGTTATCTACTTAAGTAATGTATGTATTAGACTTAGTTATTATATATTATTTTTCGTCAGATTGTTAATTTTGTGATGCTGACATGGACTTACGTATATGTAAGTGCTGAATGAACTTCATTTTTTAATTGCAGTTGCATGACATCTGGTGCAATGTTCGAGTAACATCTCTGTGACCACTTAGTTAGTGATTACTATCGCTTTTCTCGACTGGCTCATATTCTTGACACTGCCTAAACAAATATTAATAATAAGTTATTCTGCAGCGGCAAACTACATATCAATCTCTTTAATTATATCAAGTAAATGGAAACTTATCGTTAGCTTTTATAGAGAAGAATTAGTAATCGATTTGATTAAAAATGGAATTTGTTATATTTTAAATTGAAAGTTACTTCACGTCTTAATTGTTGGATTGTATCGATATTCGTTGGTCTATTAAAATTAACTTATTTACGAATAATCCCGTTATTGCCGTTTATACAATAAATTATTAATTTAACACATCGATTTTTTTTGTTGATTACCTAAGCAGTGAAAATTTCACTTTTATGGATGAAAACATTAGGTAAGTGGAAGTATAAGCATGTCAACAATTCTACATATTAATTAAGCTAACTTTCTCACTCATGAAGCTGAGCGAGGGGATTAAATTGAAGCCTTATTTCCTTCACACGTCACTGCTAGGTAATCTTCGTTTGATTGAAACTTAATAAGTTGCAGCTTATTGAATAAAATTTACCTATAAGTATACATGACTACAGTTAATTAATATATGTTATTTCACAAGCAGCAAGGTAGCGTGGATAGAAATGAAAACTTCGGCAGTCAACAACATAACATACAGTAAAACAAATCGAATGATTACAAATATAATCATTTGATAATTATTTAACATATATAATACTGAATTCGTACTGTTATAGATTTACAGGTCAATGAAAACGCAAACAAATCATTATTAATTCGTGAAAAAAGTCCTCAATATACCGAGCTTTAAGTGTTCTATGTGCACGGATGAAACACCACTAACTTTAGAAGAAAATGACTATTAACACATTTCCCGATCGCTAGATCATCGAGGCAGTCCTGAGCTCCTAGTAAGACTTGTAAGGTAATCCTACTTTTTTTATTAAAAATAATCAAGAACTTAAGACAACCTCCGTAGCGTAGCGGTATTTGGCTCGCTTTAAATCTCGGAGGTCGTGGGTTCGATCCCCACGCCGGACAGGAAATCTTTGTGTAAACTCTAAGATTTCTTTCCGGGTTTGGTTGGTTGAGGGACAACCCTCCATACCTCGGAGAGCACGTTAAGTCGTTTGTCCCGATTGTTATAACATTATCTGTAATATTCGTTTATCAAGAAAACGGCAGCAGCGTTTCCTTGTGTGGTACAACATAATACTGCGGTCACCAATCCGCCTGCCAAGCGTGGTGACTATGGCAAATACCCTCCCAACAGGAGGGGTTCTATGTTCAGCAGTGGACGTTATACGGGCTGATGATGATGATGATGATGACTATCAAGATACAAAGCCAAATGTAAGCTACTGAAAAATATTTTTTTTCTATAATGCCGAGTATTGGTAGTACGTTGTATGTCTATCATTTTAAGGAAAAACAATATTATTTTTAGTAATATATAGTCCCAGTGTAATCATTTCAAATGTTGTTACTTAGGCCAAGATCAACTTTGCGATCAAATATTTGAAGTGAGCATCGAGTTCAGGCCATCCCGTGGGAAATCTCAAGTTGTCTTTTCATCCTCCTTACATAAATGTACAAGACACAAAAATAACACCTACAGATCTCCGTATTTTCCATTGCAAATGAAGTTTGCCTTTTAATTAAAATCGAAAAAGATACGTTATCAAAAATGTTTATATTGTCGTTCTAAACAATATCTCGCAAATGTAATAAAGGTCGCGGGAAATATAACGACTTTCAATTATTTTGAATAAAACAGTGGAAATGGAGGTAGATGAAATGATTACAATTTTATGACCTTCCCGGGGGACCTTGCTATGCTATGGGAGTTATAGCCATGCTTAGTAGACAATTTGTGTTGCCAAGTATAATGTGTGCTACATTATACTTGTCATACAAATTGATTAGGAGTAAAATGTAAGTTAAATTGAAGAAAGTAAGTATAATTATATGGCCTGTTAATCCGGTGGTTAGTAGTAATTAAGTAGCTTCGAAAGAAGAAACATAAAATAAACAGGCATTTGAATATAATTCAATTTGTACATTTATTTTTTCTGAGTGCGTTACATCCTAATTTATTTGTAAGTACTTTTATTAAGAGGCTTTAGAGATTTGACTCATTATCATAATTCTGCCAAAATGCTTAAAATCATATTCAAATAAAATAAAAAAATCAAAAGAAATGGAATATTTCTTCTCATATTTTTTGTTTTTCCGTTAGTCATTTAATTTAACAATTTTGGGTTAATTCTTGCGGAAAGCTGAACACTATTTTTAAACTACTTTTTATTGCAAATAATATATGTATACCTTTCTTGTAACAGTAGTTTCTTGTAAGTATAATATGTAGTAATATATGTGGCAATGGAAGATTTTTTTTAAATAATAAATTTTGTTTTACCACTTTTGCCAAACATTAAATTAGAAAAAAGTACACAATACAATCGGGTGGTAAGGCCCACCTCACTCCGCCTATACACCGAGAGGTGCAGCCAGCATTTAGATTATTTTTCGAACGGACATTATGTTGATGGTCAGGAGGCTTTTGCACTGTACCCATATTAGCACCAACTATCGGGGGACGACATTATGATAAGGAAACGTGTATTAGAAAATAAATATAAATTAAGTAAATGTTGGAAAATTTCCAACTTTTCCAACATTTAAGCTACTTATTATAGCATAACAACATTAGTAGAGATATATTATATACATTTAACTATGAAACACCTATCGCACTACTCACCCAAACCACATTGAATGTAACTAAATTTACTATTAGTAACTCGTAAACCAGTCTCACATTTCGCAGACATGCGAGTAAATGGGTAATGTCTATGAAATTATAATAATATATTAAGCACATACCATTAGGATATCTAATATGTTTCCTAAATGTAGGTAATATAGTGATGCAATTGATCGATTGTTTTCTTGTTTACTAGTTATATTCTTTATTTATCTGAATAATTATCATTGTTACAATGATGTAACAATGATAATTGAGAATATATATAAAATAATAAATACAAAAAACTTATTAGCGCTTACTATAATTGCGCCACACTCTAAGGAGTCACAACATACACGCTTATCCTTACTAATATTATAAACGCGAAGAGTGTGGATGGATGGATGGATGTTTTTTACACTTTCACGCAAAAAATACTGAATGGATTTGGCCGAAAGTTTTTGCGCGGATTGTTTATAAGCTGGATTGACATATAGACCACAAAATAGCACACTCCGACCAACTGGAGCAGAGTGACGTGGGTAAAACCGCGGGGCGCAGCTAATCATTTATATAAATATAAGAAAATCGAAACAAAAAACACATTAACTGATGAACTAACGATTTTTGTATTTACAACATTAATTACAATAACATTATTAAATTATTATCAAAATATTTTGAATAATATGGAAAGTTTATCTGAGAAAGCTGGATGCGTGTTTCTCACCGCAAATATGCATTGGAACAATTTTTTTTATAAATTCTTGTGACTATGGGCTGATGCAACAATTCCGCAATGTTGACAGGCGCATGCGGCACACGTAGCGCTAAGAGAGATGGACGGGTCAATCTTATTCCTTAAAAAAATATAAATATATCTATAAATATATCAGAGAAATATCATGTGTATGTCATGAACCTACAACACAACAGGCTTTTGGTTCCGAAGAGTTTCACTTACTATATGTACCGCGAGAAAACTATATGTCTTAGAACCCTTTTGATTACGTCAAACTTTTTTTTTTTTTTTTTATTCTTATTTAATACGTTGTAATGGGACAACAAAATTACAGAGCTAAATTCCAATTGACATTTAATTAAGTAAAAAAAGATCCGAAATCCCTTCTGTAAAAAATAATATGTTTCCTTCGCAAGAAAGTAACGAATTATCTTTAACTGTAACTGTAGAACTGTTCCGTAAAACGCCACTATACTCATAATTGCAAAGCACTTTCAACTCGGGAGTTAAAACTGTCAAATAAAAGTTTTTGCTTTTAAACAGCAGGTGTGCACTACTTTCAAAGTTGTAAACGTACTTTACTACTTTCTATTATGAGCCTTTATCAACTGCAAGTTGACAAAAACTGTATGTTTGTATGTGTGATGTTTTGATCAAATCATACGTATGAATTTAAAAACATTTATTACGAACACATCGCATGTTTACTGTCGAAAACAACATAATGTTAAGGTAAGTAAGTTGAGGCTATTTTAGAAAATAAAACCTTATTGTATAACGTCACTATTTTAATTTATTTCGAAATGTAGTTGAAATTTTGCATATGTGATTAAATTTGTTATATATTATGCTGGAATGACCAATGTAATGACTTATTTGTTAATAAAAAATGTGAGAATCTTGAAACAAGCAACATAAAAATTTAGGAATCCAATTGCCGAATGATGTGTGAAGGAGAACTTTGACGCCCATTTCATGTAATATAGACAAAATTAATTATATACGTATACACAATATAAAACTCGCCGCGGCCCACTTTAGTGTGGCACGTTCTCCGAGTGCTGGTTGGCCTTAGAGTTGATGAATTTTGTATAATGAATAAATTATTTACTACACTTATATTCCGCTTTCTTACAGAAAGAAGAAGTTCTTTGCGCTTTGACCTGGCGTTTAAATTTGAGAAGACCAGTGTGTTGTAATACTAGTTTTACTGGGCATATACTTAAATAAATTTCTTTTTTAACGGTAGAATCCAAAAGTAATTCATTTTAACCCCAGAAATCTATGTAGATTATATTATACACGGTCTGTTACATCATATATCAGTCTATTGCTAAACATAGACCACCCTACGCGACGTACACATCTCCTTTACAATTCTCATTTCACTTTGTTCAAATAGTCTCTTTGTGGTGTGCGACAATACAAATATAAATAATAGCAAGCGTCCAGCCTGGCCGGGTTTGATTCCATAAATTACAATTTCTGTTTGTGGTAAGTCAGAGCCCCGATTATCGGAAGCCATCGTCGATTAGGTTAACCACAAAGCAGACGATTGATTGGAATAATAAAAAAAACGTAGCTGGCTTCAGTTAACGTGACATTGGTTTGTTCCGTGTTAGCTGGCTCCGGGTGTTGATTTTTTATGACATTTGACAACGTCCACACCTTTAAAACTTTAGAAATGAATAAAGCAGCCAGGCCAGGTACCTACCACCCCGGTATAGTAGTCTATACTAATATACCTTTCCACATTTTACTTTTGAATTTTTAAAATATTCTGTGATCGTGGCTCTGGAGCTTGATAGACGAAGACAACAATTCATAAAATTATTATGTGCCTACGTCTCAATAGCTTTGTTGCTAAAAAGCTTTTTATTTTTTTTTCCATTTTTTTTGTGAACTAAGTGATATTAATTTACCCGGCATTTTCAATCTATAAAAGTAAAGAAAACATCCTCTGTTTTTCTTTATAAAATTTACCCCAACAACGTGGTTGTTTCTTTTAATCAGATTATGTAAAGCTGTTGTTTTCCTGTTATGATAGCATCAAAGAGTCTGTTTATGTAAGTGAGTGTGACCGGAGGCGCGGCGACACGGCGGAACAGTGCAACAGGTAGTTTGTGTACCCACTGTCTTATTTCAACACCTGTTTTATTTATATAACGGTGTTTTGATATTCAAATTAATCCTGCTTCGATGTAAATTCCTACGAAGACACGAAATCTGCTTTGCATTTTTATGCCCTTGTTTTGTCTGTGTTTACGAGTATTGATGTGACAGAATTTTCGATATTCTTGAAAGTTTTAATGCAATTTTGAAATTGGCTAGTATAAGTGCAGCATAAGATACAACTTAATAAGATATTAGAAACACTAAAAATTATTTGTATTGGATGCAACGAACTAGAAATACCTAGTTGATAAACTTAAAAAATATTTCATGTTTTTGAAAACCATTTGATGATTCACTCTTTACAATTCATTATGTAAAAAGAATGAATACAGAGGCAAAGCAAACCTTGGCTGTCCCATACGTAATTTACTGGCATCACCTTATATTGTAATAGTTTAAATATTCTTTAAAATAGCATTTGGTGATCTAAGTGTCGTAACAGAGTATGAAATACATCAAAGTTTAATGGAAAACCAAAAAACTTGCCACCGACGAGGTGTAAAGCCTATGTTTTATGAAAAATAAGATCTGCAAAATTGCAAAAGAGCGGTTTAAAAATTCTATTAAAATTGGCTCTGTAATATTCAGTTTTCACTTTTCACAAGAACTGGACATCGTTATTCGATTATGTCCAATTTAGCATCTACCTAATGCTATCTGGTGTTGTTTTAAAAGAACCTGGATCACTTGCCAACGTTACTCCTCAAAGATTTTATGTGTCGATCTTACGATAAATGTTTTAAATGGGATATAGGTATATTTTATAAGATATACATAATGTGGATGTACTATTTAAGTGAAAGTGTTTTTTTATTCAAATTCTTAGAATAAATGAAATTGAGAAATACTTGTTACTTGAGAATATATTTTTCATTCATGCATTGGAGATATAGAGTTTACAGAGGGCTTTATAAAAATTAACTACAATCTCTCGTATATTGCAATAATATTGAAATATTTTAAGTAAACGTTTTAAGTATTCGTATACACTGTTTATTGTTATATAGCTAAACGCTCTTTTTCCTATTCCAAGACCATGCTATTTACATATGCAATTCTATAAAACCTAATCAGACAATTTATAAATAATAAAAGCGATCACGCAGTCGCCGGTTCGATTGCCAACCATTGCACTACCGACGTGAATCCAACCGTAACACAAGCATTGTAGCTTAGCACGAGGAGTTAATAAGAATACTAGTAGTTTCCAAAAAACTCTGCTAGTAATCTATTTAAGAATATATCTATATATAAGGACATTTTGCAAGTTTCTTTTTAGAAGTAGAATTAATACCTATTTCATCTTCATTACAGCTGCTAAAGTAACACAAATGGTTGCCCACAGTGAATAAATTAGTAGACGAGCCAACGACGCCTTTTTCTACTCATTAATTAAACGCAGACTTCTACCAATATACTTTTCACCTCTTTATTTATTTTTAATCGTATGTTTTCACAAATTAATAGGAAAGAATAAGGCAACGCTTATTTCAACTATTCTATATATTGGTGCACAAATCTAAATATTAGGTTTTAATATTATATAAGGTAAAAGGGCAAAATATATGCCTCATACTTTTAACAGTTGATAAATGTGTATTATTTCAGTGTATAAATTATATTAGTTATAGTGTATATATTAGGTCAGTGTAGAAATTTATTTTAAAAGCAATATTTTATTTATTTAGTTATTCTTTATTGTACACATGAAAAGACACAAGTTATGAAAATTCAACAATTAAAAATGATGAACAATGGCGAGCTTAACTCATTTATGAGTTTTCTTCCAGCAAACCATATTCAGAGTGAGATTTGTGATAAACTAACTGAAATATAATTCGGTAAAATTATTATTTATTAACAACCTCCGTAGCGTAGCGGTATTTGGCTCGCCTTGAATCTGTCGTGGGTTCGATCCCCACACCGGACATGAAATCTTTGTGTAATTTCTAAGATTTCTTTCCGGGTCTGGTTGGTTGAGGGACTACCCTCCGTGCCTCGGAAAGCACGTTAAACCGTTGGTCCCGATTGTTATAACATCATCTATAACAATCGTAAATCAAGGAACGGGCAGCAGCGTTTCCTTGTTTGGTACAACATAATACTGCGGTCACCAACCCGCCTGCCAAGCGTGGTGACTATTGCAAATACCCCTCCCTTGGGAGGAGGCCCATGGTCAGCAGTGGACGTTATACGGGCTGATGATGATGATGATGATTATTTATTAAATATTTCGGTATAATATTCGGTATTTCGGTAAAATTATATTTCACAAAATATGAAATACACGAAAACACTATAAACGATATACCTACCGTAAGGTGCGTTCAGCAGATATACTTTTGGGGGACGACTTGAATTAAGTCGTCCCCCAAAAGTATATCTATAAAAACATCAATTGCAATATCGTTTAATTTTTAATTAAAGGTTTTTTTTTTTACTAAAATGTATTCACTAACGTAATCACTAGACATGATATTTTTTACTGTTAAAGGGTTGGCACATATATTGTGGAAGCACCTCATGTATCTTTTTTTCGAGCACTTCACCGAGTACAAAGACATGTAGGGCTCAAATAGTGTAAAAACTACAAACTTAACAACTGGCGGTGAAGAGCGGTCCCTGTGGGGCTGTGAAAATATGCTTTAATACTGGAGTTTTTAACGCAATGGGAATAGCTGCATAATCTGAATGCACTGGTAGCTCAGTAGTAATGGATGGATACCCAATGCGTCATGGGTATTATAAGAGGGTATTATGACTAAGTGATATACAGCTGGTGGATGGGCAGCAGCAACTGCTCTGCTCATGGATGCTTACCATCTTACTGCGATCACCAATCCGCTTGTCAAGCTTGGCGACTAAGGCAACATCCCTCAACGATCCTGATTTACCAAAGTATGTTAAAAGGCGGCTCACTTACAACACTGGACTGATAAATTTAAAAAACCGGCCAAGTGCGTGTCGGACTCTCGCAGGAAGGATTCCGGACTATTGACTAGGTAAACAACATTACACTATATTATAACCGCTTTTGTATAGGAGCCCCCCTTAAATATTTATTTTATTTTAAGTATTTATTGTTATAGCGACAACAGAAATAGATACCTAATGTGTGAAAATTTCAACTATCTAGCTATCGCGGTTTTCTTGAGATACAGCCTGGTGACAGACTGCCGGATGGATAGACAACGTAGTCTTAGTAATAGGATAGTAATTTTTGCCCTTCGGGTATGGAGCCCTAAAAATAGGTACAATATAAAAAGAACATAACATTTTCCAACGTCATAGCACTCACAATATCAGCAAATAAAATACCAAGAATACTTGAATAGATGATATTTAAGAACAAGAGTGCATAATTTACTAGTGAAATAACAAGTTGTTTGATACGTTATTATTTTACTACCAACGTTGACTCCTGATTATACGGGCGATGAATAAAAATGCAAATTGCTGCTTGATAATACATGACAGTGGAAATTGTTAGACGTTAATTTTTCTCGCTAACTTGCAAGATAAAAAGACCGGTTCATATTAAAACTAAAATTTCTAGGAGTTACTAAATTGTTACGTTGATAATTCCTAATAAGTTATTTACAAAAGACTAGTTGTATCACCCATAACATGTTTTTTATTTGTTGTCCATATCAACAATTTTTGTCTGGAATATCAGTAGAAGATAGTTAAAATTACGAGTTACATAAATTACTTTCACTTCAAAGGATAAGGCGATCCCCTAATTTGAAATTAACAGCTTATATTATATGTTGACGGCATGATCATTGGTGACGGAAACAAAAATTACTTTTATTTCAGAGTACATGATTTGAAATGTGAAGGTGGTAATAGTAATTGTCTTGTGTTAGTAGTAAACTGAAAATAGAGAAGAATGACTCCATAATGATGTTATTAATTTTAATTTTGCTTACCTCCTTCTGTCATATTCACCTTAAATTTTTGCTATAACATGCGTTTTCAATTTCGAAAGATGGTGGAGTTACAAAGTTAATTGTAAAACTGGCCATTTTCAAGCGAGCAAAAAAAATCATATTAGTTTCTTGTATCACCCCTTAAATATTAATTTGATTTTATTGTAAGTATTTATTGTTATAGCGACAACAGAAATACATAATGTGTGAAAATTTCAACTGTCTGGCATAGCGGTTCTTAACCCTAAAAAGTAAAAAAAGTTAGCTCAGTGCGCGTTTTCGCCATAAAATAAAGCCTATTTTATTATTCCATAACGAAACTTCCAATAGTAAAATAATTACAATGTCATAATTTTACAGTTTATTTATTGTTCACAACAATAATATATTGGTAAATTCAGACAAATCATCAGTCCCCACACTTGGATTTCCGGTTTGTTATAAAAATATATTTTTTCTCTATTACTATAATATTACTAGCTGCCCCGCGCGGTTTCACCTGCGTTATTCTCGTAAATTAATTATTTAACTTCTGTTCTAACTATGTCAATAACTTTAGAAAAAAAATATTATCATTAAGTTTTCTTACATTTTCTTATGTTCCGCTCAAATGTTTTAATATTTTCTTTCATCTTCTCTTGACTATGATAAACACAACAAAATAAGAATTACCGAAATTAGTCAATCCGTTCACACGTTATGCGATGACCAAGGGAAATTGGAATTCATTTTTATTCACTGTTATAGATTATTCCTAGAAACAATATCAGCTCCTTCATAGTCAACAAAATAAAAGAGAAATACGTATTTTGAATTACACAGTACGCATAAAAAGCCTACAGCATTGATTTACAAGCAGGAAACAGGAGTGAAATGTCACCTGCAATGAAATACAATGTTAGGCGACAGTGTGAGGTGATTTATTTACAAAGAAAATACGACATCGGAATAAGGCTGTTTACACATATTTCTCAATTTAGATCGTACGTTGTTATAAACTAATTGCATTGTTATATTATACAACACCTGCGTACTTTAGCGGGTTACATTTAATGACGAATCCGGCTTACTTCAAGTACAATTCGGTACCCAGAAATAATTGCCGTATTTGGATTTTGACTGGACTATGATAAAACATGAACTAATAACCACATACTTTTGATATCCAATTGCAATTGATTCTAACAAGAAACATAGAAGCTGTACAAACCTTTGATGGTGTTAAAAAAGAAAATGTAGATGTCTTTGATAGTGAGTAAGGTTGTATAGTGTATACCCAGCAACCGTGGCTATTTTTTGTGCCCAGAACGAGTATATGTTGGAATTGGCATTCGCCATATAGGTTAATTTCTATTGACAGTAGCAGGTGACGCTGCTAACCCGTTTGAATTATGATTTACCTACTTTAGGGGGTGCTACATATTCTGGCCTAAAGCAATACCTATATACTTAACAGACTACCGTCTTAACTTTCATTGCAATCATTATTGAACTTTTAGACTACTTTGTGAAAAAAACCTAGGTATATGAAAAATAATTAAGCTATTTTTTGACATTGAATTGATTCTTAAGAGTAGGTAAGCATATTCTACAATTTGTTTTAAATTGTTATCGCTACTAGATATATCTGCTAGATTAGAGGCGAGGAATTAAGTCTGCAATCTGCAAAACGCATTAAAGCTTAAATTCACCAGCAGTGTGAACACGTAGTTAATAGCCGCTGTTTCTGAGAGAATCCTCTGTGAATAACTAAATTGTGCTGCATTTCCAAACACTGTCACTGCGTGCCGGATCGTAATGATATGCGGCTTGATTACCTATTCAGTTAAAGGTTAATATAAGCCATGGGCAAATAACATAATCAACTATTACAAAAAAAAAAAAACTAAAATGTACAGTAATCCTGCTAATAATATAAATTCTAAAGTTTGTATGTGTGGATGTATGTATGATTGTTAATCCTTTACGCAAAAACGACTGAATAGATTTGGCTGAAAGTTTGCACGCGGATAGTTTATAAGTTGGATTTACATGTAGGGTACAAAATATCAAGCTCCGACCCACTGGAGCAGTGGGTACATATTAGACTTGATCATTTTTAACACGTATTCTAACAAATGGAACAATAATTTATGCAAAGGATTCTATAATCCGTGCGTCCTGCGTCAAGTAGGTACTATAATTATAAAGTCTAAAAGCTTTATATATGTGTCTTTATATTATATACCCTTCAATGTATATGTGTCGAATCTTCAAAAAAAAGTCCTATGTTAAAGCTGCAGCCAAACTATATCTTCACAACTAAAATATATAGGAGAGTTTGATAACGAGTTTGCACATTGCGTTCGGAAAGTCACGCGCCGTTGCGTCTGTATAACAGCGACCTTGCTGCGAAATTACATTTAAGTGCAGTACCTAGTAGCGCTAGAAATATAAACGAATACTATAAATTTCATTTTTCTATATTAGGTTTGTTTGTTTAGTCCTGTGTAACAGTGGAGGCTGTAATTGTATTTGGACTTCTTTATCTCCTTCCACTAAACATCAGGTAGATAGGGCTTATGTGCACATAGAACGTGGGTTGATAGATTTTGTGGTGATGGTTGGTTTCATAATATTTTATTTTTGTTCAAGATTCAAGATTCAATTCGTTTATTGCAAATTATGTGTGTCAATGGTGTTACAAAAATATAAGTTTCAACATGACACACTGTTAGGGCACAGCAACATTAAATATAATATTATTATAATTAGTTATATTACATGCTAGGATAATTCATATTGTTCATTTAATTATAATTGACAAAAAGTTAATACCTTTTGTATTATATTTAGGTATTAATATACCTCCGTAGCGTAGCGGTAATTGGCTTGCTTTAAATCTCGGAGGTCGCGGGCTCGATCCCCACACCGGACAAGAAATCTTTGTGTAAATTCTAAGATTTCTTTCCGGGTCTGGTTGGCTGAGGGACTACCCTTCGTGCCTCGGAAAGCACGTTAAGCCGTTGGTCCCGATTGTTATAACATCATCTATAATAATCGTATATCAAGGAACGGACAGCAGCGTTTCCTTGTGTGTTACAACATAACACTGCGGTCACCAACCCGCCTGCCAAGCGTGGTGACTATGGCAATACTCTCCCTCGGTAGGAGGCCCATGTTCAGCAGTGGACGTTATACGGGCTGATGATGATGATGATGATTAATATTTTTAATAAATTATAGGCAGTCATAGAATAAATTACAATTTGCAAGCATTTATCATTCATGATACTACTTAATATCTCGGAAAAAATATTATGTTATATATTTTATATAGCTACTTAGTTTTGATTAGAATGTTTTCCCTAATTTAGATTTATTTACCTAATGAATTAAAAGAGAGGATCGAGGTATTTGTATAAATAATATTCAGAGTTGAAATATAACTTAAACGACGCCGACGCGACGGTTAAGTGGATCAAAGCAAATTTTCAGAAGACATTCGATTTTTTTTTCGTAAAAGGTCATAAGGTGGAGAGCCAGATAAGTATAATAAAAATAGATACTACATAAAACTGTAGATGAAATCGAAAATATCGAATTAATATTGCATTTTCAATTATATTAATATTGTATGTATAGCTTTACTTAGATGTTGTGACAAAAGGCTTTGGCTTGTGGCTTTACTTTAGTTTATTTTTTAATCCGCCTCGTTAGCTTATTGTAACATCAACTTAAATGTATCGCATGAAATTGTCACCTCACTTATGTCACTTCAAAGGGTCTTTGTGTTAAGCAACTAATCCTGAATTCCCTGTTGATGATTTAAGCCCAAACGTCTAACCCTCAACAGTAACAAAGTCTATCAAAGCTTTCCAAAGTTGTATGTAGCAATTATTTTACAAATTCAAGAGCAATTAAAATGTTTAGAACAAAACTCGTAACAGAGCACTCGTTTCAAGTTTGTTTGTTTCATAATATTTTGATGAAGTTTATCTGGGTGAAAGAGATACTTAAGGCTGATTTTCATTCGTTAGATAAAAATTAGCAAATTTTTTTAAATTTGCTCATTTGTGTAGGTATGCAAAGTCTGTCAACATTAAAATTTATTCTGATATTTTTCATCTGAGGACTTAAAAAAAATCCTTTAGTGATGAAGCCGTGGCCTTTTATCAGAAAATTAAGGCTTTATGCTGATTTAGGTTTTTTTTTCTGGCCACTGTAACGTATTACGTGTTGGTGTAGACAACCACGTGTTACGGATATGAAAAGAGATGAATAATAAATATAAAGACAGGAAATAAACAACAGATCACTCAGTACACTAAAGTTTTTTAATAATAACGTAGTTAACATTTTCATTAAAATATTTAGAAAAATAAGGGGGGTAGGTTCTAGGAACAGGAACAGGTGAAGGTTTAGTTCTAAAAAGTTAAGTATTTTGTGGTAGCTAGAAACAAAACACTTAGCTTTTTAGGAAGCTGGATAGAAGTCTTCTCGCTGACGCCTCAGGTAGATCGTAGCGGCAGCGAGGGAAGCAGGGCTCGGCACGTGCCCAGTCCGGATGGTAGTTGGCTGGTGTCCGGTGTCGACCGCAGCGTGAGGGTTAAGAGGGTTCGGCTTTCTGGCGTACTTATGTAATTGATATTGTTGTTATTTCACTGTGCAAGCGCTGCTTGCCACACTCTGGTTGCTTAGAGAAATTAGGCTACGTAAATGTATCGGTCTATCCAGAGCACTTGTTGTAGAAGGGCCAGTGATACATATCAATCAGCTTATGATAATTATGGTTTTTATAAGTGTAAACGATTTACTCATAACATTTCCTGAAAAATTAAACTTGAAAAGCAGTGTTTAACCAGAGCAGCTTTGGTTTAAAATTTGACTTTAAATTATCCATGGTTCTTTGTCCCGTACCTAATTTTTATTTTTTGCGTGCGTGTATTACGGTATAACCTTGACATTGGTTCCTTATCAACTAAATACGGAAAAACTACAGATTTTTATTAAGTAATTCAAAACTCACGAAACATTGTAACGTGTAGTATTAAAATCTATGTTATAAGCTATTGGGTCAAGTCTTATGTTTGTGTGTTAGTAATAAAAAGGTAAGTTATTTCAATAATAAAAGTTTTTATGTTAAAATAAATATAAATTCATCATTTGCGAATTGAGCAAGTACGTTTTACTGACTTCTTGTCGAAATAATAAAAGAAAGTAGGCATTCAAAAAAGTTTTAAGGTTCTTCCCGTATTAATTTTGATTAATGGTTTTGACTAAGCAATCTTTTTTTAAAGATTTTCTATACTTATCTACTCTACTAAACAATATCCAATCCGGTCCAATATAATAAAAATGTTACGGAACATTCTTGGCGAAGATCACAGCAAACTTTGACATAATATTTAAACCCATAACTATATACTGAACTGTAAAAAAATATAAAACTCCGATTTTCTATCAGTGGGTGGAAATAGGTATATATAATATCTATGTTATCCGCACATCTAACAACAGCTCAGTAGTACCTATTTCTAAATGAACACTTACGGACTACGGTAGCTACCGCAAGAACGTCTAATGAAGTTAGCCTTTAGAATGGAATAATGAGTTGCGAGTGTAAAAGCTTATAAGTCCGTTCATCTATGCGTTGCTTTGATAAAGTTGCCGTGATCCACTACAACAACAGTTGAACATTGGCTTTAGTTGGAAACGGAATAGGTTTGTGTACGGTTGAAGTAATAAATGTATGACCATTGTAAAATTATGTGTGTTTGTATAGATTCAAACAAAACACTTGTAACGCCACCTACAGTAACTGCACAAACTACAAACAGAATAAAAAATAAAAAACTAATTTTATTAACGTAAACCAATTACAGGCACTTGTAAATTGTCAAACATTAATTAGAAAAATTTATTCATTATATTTGTTATTTATTTATATGTATAAAATTAATTATTTTTATATTAACATATATTTATAAGTTACTAGCTGACCCGGCAAATGGATGTTGGCCGATTCTCAGACCTACTCAATATGCTCACAAAATTTCATGAGAATCGGTCAAGCCGTTTCGGAGGAGTACGGGAACGAACATTGTGACACGAGAATTTTATATATAAGATTATTATAATTTATTTATTTATATTGTTCTTAGCGACGCAAAATGCTTGTACTGTCTATATTATGTCAAAACAATTGTCATTATTTGGGTAGACCATGAGCATATAACGACGGACGCGCTTTAATGCTACTACCGGATCCAATGCGCCCCACATGAGACGGTCCGGCGAAACATACTCAAATGGACAAATACGCGGGGTTTTGGTCCAATTATCACCGTTTATTTTTAGTAGGCATACACATTTATTGCCCAAACGGTTGTCTTGTTATAATTTATTTTAGTTTTAGAATAGCAGCGCCATCTAGAACCTACAATCACTAGCAACCTATATCGCGCAATAGAAGTTCGAAGTCGAACATATACAAGTAAGCACAAACAAATTGCCAAGGTCATCGGAAAAGGATATCTTCATTTTTTGTGATGGACATCGCATATAGAATTGAGGTCTCGTTGACGGAAAAATGTATATTTTTGTACTTAGTGGAAAGATATATCCTACCTCAATTATTGTTATAAGACATAACAAAGGTTAGCGTGATTAGTTGTTGTTCGATTTTAAAGAACGAGTGCGCATAGCACTGCAGCCAATAATTTATTTATTTTTTGTCGTATTTTGCTCGTGAGCAAGGTTAACAGATCTAAACGAGGTTTTAAAAGCTAGGGTCTGAGCGGCATGCCTCGTTAAATTCACTTCAGAACCAATGTATGCAACATATTTTCGCATTTTACGACAATTCAAATTGCATCCTCATATCGCATTCCAGCATTTATAAAACTAACTAACCTACTAAATTTACCAACTCGCCTGCTAAATATTTTGACTAAAGCAAAATCCACTTGGATTGAAGCCTGCCATAAACATTATTCAAGCTCAAAGTTGATTAGTTTCGTGTGCTTGCTCTGCGCCAAAGCAAAACACATGCATCGTTTGCTCGACATAACTATAGTACAGCTAAATAAGATAGGAATTAGTGTCATTTATACAGCGAATAGAGGGTGGTGTGCAATCAAGCGTGACGCTGTTCGTAGATTGCCAATGCCACAGCGAACGAGTAGCGTTCCACATGTGACTCATTATACGATAGACCATCTACTAACAAAAGTAAGCATAATGCAAATACAGGTGGAAATGCAATTACAGAAATCCATGTAGGTATTACCTGTATCAAATGTGTTACTGCGTCAAAACCTCATTAAAATCTTATGTTCCAACGTCAACCTTATCTTAGAAATCATATCATGTCATTACATTGATTAGAAAAAAATGATATTTTTTACATAAAAGCAAAAAAGATGCACCAAGACTAAGTAGAAACATTTCTGTGGCTATGTGAAACAATGAAATGTTAATTTATTCACAAAAGAAATGAAAACGAGCAAGTAGCGTTTTACAAGTGGCCCATTGTACTATAGAATAACTATCTACTTATAGAAACGAGTGAAATATAAATACAGGTAGAAATGCAATACCCATTTTTATGTAAAAAGAAACTCTGATAGCAAGATTGAGGACATCTGTGTAAATATACTCGTACCGGTTGTATTATATTTCCATTGGACAAGGTATATTGCAATAATGGATGGATAATTTAAACTTTGCTAGTCTGTACGAACTCACATCTGCATCACATTTTTTGTATGAGAATTTCAGAACTTCAGAGGTGTTTTCTTAGGGACTAATGCCTCCCACACTCCTGCCACTGTAACTTATGTAAGCCAAGATCAACAGCGGCACACACGAAAGAGGCTCTAAGCTTAGGCTGGTCCCGGGACACCTAAATGTCTTGATTCCCGCATCGAATTTTATCAGAAAGTTTATAGGAGGAGTTGGAAAGTAAAATTCCTTTGAGAGGTGTTGACTAAACATGATAGTTTTTATCTTTTGCAGAATGCATGTCATTTGACATCTTATCACTATGTTTTCTCTATAAAGAGACAACTCCCGCACCAAGGAAATGAATTCCTATATTGCGGAATACAGAATACAACTATACAGACACAATTCACGGACACAAAGTACATCAAGTCTCAGAAGCAACTACTGTATTCACTGTGCTACCGGCAGTTTTAAAAACTTTTTATTGAAACTGAAATGTTCACCTTCTTATTTATTTATATTATTATCTTTTCACACACACAGCGGTAGACTACAGTTACTGTTCTTTTATCATCAGTGTAATTTTTTTACTTAAATAGGTAAGGTTTTTTTACTTTGTTTGCAGTCATTGACATATTATACATATTTCAATGTATTGGTCTTGTTTTTTTTTAATATTTATTAAAAGGAAATGTAGTCATTGAATATTTAAAATGAGCGATATTGGCCACTACACATTTTCAGTGTTCCAAAGTGTGTTCTATGCAGATGTATATTTTGTGATTAAGTTTTGAATAGACAAACATACCTACAATACTTTTTTATGTATAGGTAGGATGTACAAGAATAACTGTGTCCCTTCATGCGTGACACGGAACTATTCCGTGTTTTGATTCCGTAACCTTTTTACAACTCAGTGCTTAAGCTCAAAGATAAAAATTCAACTCACATGTACACTGAGGAAATATAACTCCTACTCTATTATCCTTTTCACAATATAGACCGGCTTAAACTCTGATCTTATGCGCCCATGCGGACGGGGCTGCGTATTGTTTACTAGTAGGGGTAAACAACCACTTTCATAATATTCATATAGTAACATATTTACAATAGCGTGTCTCCAAGAAACAAGAAAGGCAACAAATAGCACATACCCAAATAAAGTAAACAACCACGGAATCATGCATAACAATCGAACGTTCGTAAAAACAAACTTTTAATCTGCATCAATTTGCATTTGAATCACGTAGTCACCTATTTACGTTATAAAAGAGGGCAAACTAACATATGTAGTACAAAACAAACAGAGAGGATCAAATCCAGCGATGTGGAATGGGTGCTACCAGGTCGAGTAAATCAAACAACAAGGGGCAATTTTGCATGTGCCACCGCACCGCGCCCTCACACCTCGCGCCTGTTCAACCGAAAACAATGCTGCTTTAATGAAAATTGATTGGTTTCATTTTATAGTTAAACATGTTTGTTTTACATACCTCCACTACTTCCTTGACGTTTATTGTGTAAGCTTAATCGTGTTAGCTTTGTTAGTTAACCCAAACACTGATCAGTATAAAGCGAACTGCTAACTATCATTTAGTATAGTGCTTTTTGGAAATGAATCACAAATGTTATGAACATTTCAGGCATATATGCACTTGGCAACCGTACTGCTACAATCATTAATTTAATTACGATTTAGAGAGACATACAACTAAATAGTCGCTTTTCAATTAACATTAAGTGTTTGCCAGATATTAATTAGTATGCATATGATGTTGGCCGAATCTTTCGATGATGCTTGAATACATGAATTCACAATAATTACTTAGCCATACAATTACCTAACAAAAACATTATTTTAAAAAGTCGGACGTAGCCTGGCAACAGCAATTTTATGTTGCTCATGTTGGACAGAAAGAAAGATAAAGAGACATTTGGACAAATGCGGGATTCCGATTGACCTTTTCAGATTCGGAACCCTAGAGATAATATACATTGCTCATGACAATACTACAAATTTTATCTGCAAGCTGTTTAACGTTTAATTTTTTTTACAAAAGAGTAGAATTGTGTGTTCTCTCGAAGAATGTTTTATATTGATTCTTATCTGCATACATTTTCTATAAAAATTTACATTATGGTTGATAATAATTATAATTTAGTATTTTATATAAGTCGTTTTCGAGTTAGTGTGGAATATTGAGGCTGTTGCAATCTCTTTTCGCATAATATATGTTTTAAAGCTTCATCATAATTAATAACTGGTTATCCAGACCAGTCATAAAATTTTCTGATGCATCTTTATTAATTATGATGAAGCTTTAAATCATATATTGGTGAAACTCAGAATTAGGATCACTTAATTATTATTTCGTCATCTGGGCACGCCAATATTTATAGGTATGTCCATTTAGTGGAACTTAAATTAAATCTTTTTATGTTTTCGTCAACTGGACACACACTCACATTTTACCCGATTTCATGACAAACTACAGTCACGCAGATATTTTTATTGAATCACATTCATCATTGGCCTCTATTAGTCAAATTATTCACCATTTGTGTAATTTCATAGATATTATACCGATACTGATCGAAAGTCACCATGTCACTATGCTTGTCTATAATCGTCATCGCGGAACTAGTTTTATTACACTCTTTTGTATTCCCGAGGTGGCCGGTGACTAAAAATGTCGTAGTCTGCTCTAATTGGTTGACATTGGTAATAAATCCTAAGCCAGTAACCCTTTGGTCATATTAGTTATCAGTTTACTTTGTTTTGTGTGTGTATTAAGTGCAGTATTTGTGCCATTTGAAAGTTACGTGGATTTTAAAATAGGTAAGTACTCAGTCAATTTAAGATTCAGAACCGTTGTTTTTTCTTTTATCAATGCCACTTTTTTATTTTATTTTATTTTATAAAAAAAATCTTATTCATTGTTTCATGTAAAGACAAATATGTTTATATAATAAGTCGCAGGCCCGTCAATGGCTAACATAAATACATTTTCATTTATCAATTCACAAAGAAATCTTCTAGTTTTATTAAAAGATGGATACAAATATATACACCTAAGGACCCATAAAGATAAATCTTCAATGTGGCGTTGTTAGAAAAAGTTAACTTGTCAAGCTGTAATCAAATTAAATTTAACTAACACCGTTATATTAAAAACAACTGATCATAATCACGAGGGTGATATAACAAATAACGAGATTCTAATAAATTTAAATGATTGCGAAAGAGCTTGTATTTATAATCATCAAAGTAATATAAATGTTCGATAGTTACACATTAGTTTTATTTCAAAAAAAATCTTACATAAAACGAAAACGATTATGAACCCGACTATACTTCTTTTTCGCAAAAGAACTAGGTATGTCCAGTTGACCAAAACATAAAAAGATTTAATTTAAGTTTTACTAAGTGGACACACATATAAATATTGGCGTGTCCAGATGACAAAATAATAAGTGGTCCTAATTCCGAGTTTCACCAACTCGACACACTCATGTCCAGTCTCGTATGTCCAGATAGTGACTAACCCGATTATTCAAGAGTAATAAATAATGTAACTAACACGACTTTCTTTTATAGGTATTTTAGATTGTTAATATATTTATCAACTTTTCTCAGACATAAAATGAAACTGGTGGAGGTTAAATTCTGTACATTGAAGATAGATTTTTTAATTGCAGTATAGTTTACCCATATTAGCGACACTGAAGCAAAAATGAAAATTTATTAATTTTTGTCCGGTCGGATTCTATGATTGCGTATGCCGGGACTGATGAATGATCTTTATTAAACTTGATATAGTGCTTACTATAGAGTAGGTTTTTATAAAGGTTTTACCCCGGTTTGTTTTTTCTTAGTTCTCTTGGGAGAAACAATGGACAAAATGTTTACATAGCTATTTATAACACCATTAGGTACGTGTTGTCTTTCATTGTATTTTCTAAAAAGAGTAGTGGAGAATTATTCCATAAATTTACCAAGTCTTTGGTTTTGTAGTTCTATAATTTCTTAATTAATTAATTATCTTTCTATTTTATAGCCCACGCAATTTACTAAACGGATTGCGCTGATATTTGGCTGGAAAATAATCATTATAATATACGCTAAATGTTACGCCAAGACTTTTCCTGAACTAGACTCTTAAAGTCTCATATAGACTTTAAAAGTCTTTTACTTAGATATTGAAATTTACACGGACTAAAACGCGAGCGCCAGCTACTAATAAAAACGAATAAATCTATCACTTCCTCCGATCTTCTAAACTGCCGTGCCCGACAGAATCCATACTTTGTACTGGTTTTATTTTTTTCTCAACTTATCACATTATCATACACTTTTTTCTCTCGACTCGAGAAGAAGAAGATCATACACTTGATGTGCAATTAATTTATCCACATGAAATCTATATTTCTGAAACAATTGAAATGTGTTTTTCTCCATTTTGTACAATAATTTCACAAAGATAAGATGTTACCCGAAGACAATATCTTCAGATGAGAGGTAGACTGAGAATGACGTGAATAAATAATTACTTACTTAATTGCCCATACTCTAAGCACTTTGGGCTCTACGTACCATTACAATGAATAATATATGTACCTACCATCTGGATTGACTAAATTGACAATATTAATTTATTGAGCTCCGATTGACTGGCAAGTGAATTACGGATTAAATAATTACGAAATAGAGGCTATAATATATTGGTTTCTTTTTATAATTTATCGAACCAAAAGGTAAAGGTTTATAAAAATTATTCTCATATATGATTCACATCGCTTCCATGAAAACATGGTTATTTAAATTATTTACAGTGTTCATCGTCACAAAGCTAAAAAATATGATAAATCTATACGACGATATTTGACTACAATCCCGCGCGCGGATTCACTCGCGTACCGTTCTCGTGAGAAATTCGTAATTAAATAGCTAATGTTACTCCCGGATCACGCAGTTTTCTAATGGAGAAATAAATATTGAAATTGCTCAAGTAGTTCCGGAGATACAAACAGTCAATCATTATTTTATTATTTTCCATACAAACTATAAACAACCTTTTTAATAAGCATCCCGAGGGCGATGCTTTTCAAAGCATCGGGAAACACCGGTTCTGTTGTTTATATTTAGGAGCTCGAATAATATGTTTCATTGAAATTAGAGCATATTTTCAATATAAACTTTCCAAACAAAAATCTAACATTAATAATAATAGGTTTTATTTTTTTAATCGCTTCTGAGTCTGCGTCATTATTTTGAATTTAAACAACTGTCCAAAGGGGAATGTTTTTTACTATGAGCCCTGGTCCAAAAAAAAATCTGCAGTCCCCAGGCATGAACCCATTGTGGATCGTCTCATTCATATGAAGTTACAATGTGTGCCGCAACAAAATCGAACCTGAAGTTTACGAGTTACATTTTTATGATATTGGAACGAAGTTCCTTAGAGCAGGCTTGGAGGAGATAGGGATTTTGCTGCGCGACCGAACTGAAAAAAATGTGATAGTAAAACCGTAAGAAAAAATCCGTGGAATAAAACCGTTAAATGAGACCTGCGCATGCGCGACAGTCGTACACAAGCGAGTAGTGTATAGGTAATACCTTTCTCTACATTAGCCGAAGGAACTTCGTTCCTACCTGGTGTCCCACGACGCCACCATAGTTTTTTTTCTAAGGACTTATTTGCTTACATCTTGATTTCTGCAGTACAGATTTTTTTGATTCCGTACGAAAAATATCGTATTTTAGATGATCTTTCAAACTTACCATGTGGCAGGCTTGGTGTCATACTTTTATTTTTTAAATTATTTTTTGGACCAAAAAACACATTCTCCTTTCACGTGTCTATCATTAGCAGTTACGGCTGTGCGTGCGTCTTTATGTCAGTAGGAATATCTCCTTTTATATAAATAGATTATGAAGTTGCTACGGGAAAGGGAGTTACGCGGGTAAAACCGCGCAAGGGAAGCTAGTTCTCCCGCGCACAAGCACACATGCGCGTATTGCGAACGAAGCAGGGTTCTAATTTGTTTTTGGTTAGCGCGCCCACCGGGACCGTTGCCTTGTTGGCCCGGACACCTGGACATGACGCTTAATGACCGGGACATTTCTGTAGCGGAACGTATGGCAACTCTATACACTAAGCAGTTTGTGAGCAATATAATAATGTTACAATTATCATTTAACAGACCTTGGCAAATCAGGGTGTTTGAGGGACATTGCCGTAATTACCACGCTTGGCTAGCGGATTGGTGATTACAGTAAGATGGGAGTATCTTTGAGCTGATGCCCATACATCAGCTGTAAGTCTATTAGTCGCCTTTAAGATACCCATAAGTCTGTACATCATCAGCTGGAAACCACACGGCGCATTAAAGCTTATGTTTAAACATTGAAAATTACGAATTTTGTTGCTTTTCACACCAAAACAAAGTTGTGATCTAATTTTTGAAAAAAATGTGTAGTTGGAAATACAAAGTTCTAATAAGGTTGAAAATCGAATGCAGCAATTTAATATTTTTCTTTTTATTACACAAATAAATAAAAGACTTCTTAGTGGAAGATATTATATCTTATTAGCCACCGTCACCGTATATATCATGTCTATCATAACCGAATACAAGCATACCTATACGTATCTAATAGGTGTAGTGTTGTAACCGTTTTAAGATCCAAAGGAAGTCGTTAGTGTAATTGTTAGACTTTTGGTTGGTAGTAGATTGGGTACCGACCCAAACTGAAATGGCAAATGAGTGAAAGATAGGTTATTAAGTTTAATTAAGGTTGTAAGATCCCTCCAATATAAAGACCCCTTCAATGGCTCAATAATCAAAGTGCTGGCGCTAATTATGTAAGGGTTATAAGGATATACACAGGTTAATACGTGAAATGGCACTTCAGATCCTCCTTTTAGAATATTGCGTGATTTAAAGTGTGTCAAATGAGTAAAAGTAACATTTTATTTCTAAAAAACTTTTTAAAGTCTTCACTCCGAACTTTGATCTCCGTTTTAGAGTTTTGAGAGATGTATGCTTTGGGAACCTAACTACCTACATATCTTCAAATATCGGTATACCTATCGATTGTCGAAGTCTAACATTTAAGGCTATAAGGCAATCACTTGGTCATAGTACAATTTTCAATTATATATAAAAAAGGAGATAATGCTACATTCTGAATTACGTTCCGTGTGGTTTCCGGTTTAGAATAGATAATACTCCATGCCTTCCCATTAATGTCTAAAGAGGCGACTAAGGAACATAGAGCTGTTTGTAATAAATAATATATAATAATATATAAATGTTTTTAAACTTTCGCAATTTGTACACATAATTTATAGAAGAAGCGGGTCTCAATCGCGGTACAATTTAAATGCAAATCATTACCTTTTAATAATCCGACGTTTCGACATGGGTTACACCAGTCGTGGTCACGGATAGACTATCCGTGACTACGATGATTTGCCTCAAAATTGTATCGCGATTGAGTCCCGCGCCTGCTATATTTATAATAATGAGGATATACAGCTGTTGGTTACGCGGTCTCTATCAGCTCAAGGAGACTCACCATCATTATCGGCCTACCAAGCGTGGTGATTATGGCGATATTCCTCAACCGGGTGGTTGAGCTTGCCAAAGACTATTAAGTGAAGACCCATGTTCAGCAATGGATGAATGATATTTCGTTAGATATTAAGGTACATCAAACCATAACGTTGTCATTTAAATTGTTAGAGGTAATATTTTTGTTACGATTTCATTACATATTCCGCATTTAGCAGGAAAAAACACATCGCTTGATGTAATTTATTATATTGTAAGTTGCTTTACAAAGTTTCATCTGTGGTCACGAAAGGTGCCAGTATCGCGTGTAACGATTGCATAATAAATTAATGGCATACTTTGTTAAAGTTAGCTAACGGACTTTAATATGGGTACATTTAAAACTATACTTTGTTATTTGTAATGTAACTAAGTAGTACTTACACATTCTTAGCGAGTTTATAACAGAATTTGTCATGGAAATATATTTATTTTACTCTGTGGCGTAGCGGTACAAGTCTCAAGTATCGAACCCACGACCTTCTATTCTAGAAGGTCGTGGGTTCGATTCACGCGAGTTCTTTGTGTTTTTGTATGTTTTCCGGGTTGAGTTGGCTGAGGGACTACCCTCCGTGCCTTCAAAGCCATTGGTCTCGATTTTTATAATTGCATCTATAACAAACGTATACCAGGTAACGGGCCGCAGCGTTTCCTTGTCGTCTCCAACCTACTTCACATACGTAGCGACTATATCAACCTCTCCCGCGGGTCGAGGCCCATGTTCAACATAAGATGTTATGCGGGCAGATGATAAATAGACACGTTCCTCGAGTGCTGGTATTTACTTAGCAGTACGGATATACATTGCCATTCAACAAGAAATAGCTGCCAGCATTCTGGGAACATTGCCTAGTAGCATAGATAGTATATATTTGTAAACCGTGTCTATAAGAATCTATAATCTATAAGTTAGTCTCAGTTCGACTAAAAAAAGAGTTCTATAAGCTATCTTTTAATGAAAATCACGTCTAAATCGGTACTACCAATTTGGAGATTAGGCGGAATACACGGGCAAAGAAACAGACAGACAAAATAATAGCGTATATAGTAGCTGATAAAATTAGCTATCTACCAATTAATGTCTCGTCAAAATCGGTCTAGTCGTTACAGAAATTAACCGAAAGAAACAGACAAAAAAGTTTTGTGGTTATCTTATTACTACCCTATCGCATATAATTAAAGGTAGTAATAAAAAAACTACCCTATTGTATAGATGGTTTTTTTATAAAGATAAATATAGTTAAACCCAGTTATTTTCCTATTGCAAACAGACAAGATTTCTTTGTGAAGATTTGCTATTAATTGTTTATTTAGGTATTACTGTAAAATTATATTATCTTCATTAAACTACACTTAACATTTAATGTAATTACAAAATGGTTGGAGCACCCCTTTTACACATCATTGCCTATATAAGGCGGCTTCGTTCTTCTACATATTATATAAGTAAGTATGTACTTATCAAATGTATCTAATAATGTAGATCATGGATAACTTATCAATTATTTATCAAAGACAAGTGACATTTTAACAGATTCTAGTTTCTTGCGTTTCTTTCACTTTACTTTTTCTCCGAAATCTTTATATTAATACGCGAAGCAAAAACTTTGTACTACCGTTTTTACGAAAATTGCGCGAACAGAAGAGTATGAAATTATATTTAAAAAAATTATAATAAAGGAAAAGAGAGTAGGTAGGATATGCTAATATATATTATTGATTATGGTCGAATTGCGACCATGTTTTATATTTAATATTAAAACTCCAAAAGTACATGAATAATTATTTTGAGATCAATTACGGCGAAATAGTTGTAATTTATTGTAATACGCTACGGTAATAGTTTCCATGTAGAATTTTTTAGAATCCATTCCTTGATTCATTTTAGCGATAGGTTTATTCGTTTTGAATAAGTTATTTACTGTTAAGAAACTCTTAATGGCTTAAAATAAGAAATAACTTCGTTAAATACTAGATGAAGACGTTTCCAGTTTGTTAGTAAGAGGAACTGTAGCAAAAAGGCAATTTAAAGTTTCAGTTAAAGTGAGGTAAATTCTTTATTGTACTAAGAAAATAATTTATAATGCTATAAGGAACAATAATGTTTTTAATTGAATTATTAAGTCTTTTATATGTATAGGAAAACAATTTTTTTACAGATATAAAGAATAATAAAATAATAATATAGGCGATTATACCAAAGTATAATAATCCTAGTATGTGGTCTTGTATAGCTTTGAGAGGCCCTGCAGGCCAAATTATGTATAATAGCGAAAGTAGATCAGATATTGTTCAATAATTGTTCCGTAATACCAAATCGTAGTGCCGGTTTCCTAAACGTTAATAAAAAAAGAATCCTAGTTATTTTTAAATGAATTTTAAAATATCTATCAACCATATTATTATAACTAATACTAAACTTATAATATAAACTAAATTTACATTATAAGTAATATTATATACAAAAAATCGAATCGAACTGAATTTGATACTTTAAGTTTTGATAGCTGCTTAGTTTGATCATCATTTCGAAACTGATTGTCAACGTGAAGGCACATATAATTGTAATATTAGGTAGGTTTATAACTAAGCTATTAAAAAAATATATCATTTAATATTGCGACAGTAATGCCATTTAGACACCTTCGCTCTTGTATTAATCTGCAGTAATCCCAACTTGTAACAGCTGTGTTTTAATATTAAGAGCTGCCAAATTGAGCTTCGAATTTTGAAATAGGAGTATAGGTATAGATGGTAGGCTGGTGGTAGGTGTAACTTGATTGTTAAGATGTTTAGTTCCTTAGATCTATCAGTTTGTTAGCTAAATAGTACCTTATAGGATTCAGACAACCCGGCTAACATCGGAACAGGCTGAATGTCTTATACAATGCGGTACAAAAAAAAACTTATTACATTCAGGCAGCGTTTCCCAGTGTGTGTTTTGCGGTCACCAACCCGCCTGCCAAGTGTGTTAACTATGGTAAAACCCTCCCTCGGTAGGAGGCCCATGGTCAACAGCGGACATTACATGGGCTAATGATAATGATGACCGTTACTTGGATTCGTGTGACTATTTAAAAAAATAGTTAAATTGTTATTTTTTAGTGCATATAATAATCGGCATGTGTCTATCCGTGTTTGACGCATAAAGGTATTCTTGTTGAAGTCAAGTAAAAAACTAAACATCAATAAAAATATTTTATAAGAATTTTTGAGCATTGTGGTATTAACATGTGACGGCAAAATGTGGTTACGATGAAAAGGCAAAATATTAAACAAACAATTTTACCAGAGTCACAAATAAAATATTCATTCGTCATGCTCCGAGAAATGTAACCTACGGGGTTATTAAAAAGTATATATTATGCATAAAGTATTTAACGAAATGACATCGGAGATAACGCATTAATTATTTATACTTATAACGTATTTTAAGTAGATTGGACGCAACGATGTGGGATTTACGCGAGGGGTTTAAAGATTAAATAATTTTAATTAAATTTAATATTTAATGTTGGACTGCACCGGTGGCTCAATGGTTTCGATAGTTGCTTCTAAGACCGGCTCCGGAACTACGGGGTCTATTCCAAAAAATCTTTCACCATTAGACAGCTAAGTTATCCAGTAAGTCATCATCATCATCATCATTAGCCCGTATAACGTCCACTGCTGAACATGGGCCATAGGGTATTTGCCATAGTCACCACGCATGGCAAGCGGGTTGTTGACCGCAGTATTATGGATTTACTACTCAAGGAAACGTTGCTGCCTGTTCCTTGATATACGATTATTATAGATGATTTTGTAACAATCGGGACCAACGGCTTAACGTGCTTTCCGAGGCACGGAGGGACTACCCTCAAACAACCAAACCGGCAAAGAAATCTTAGAATTTACCCAAAGATTTCGTGTCCAGTGTGGGAATCGAACCCAGAATGTAAAGCGAGCGAAATACCGCTACGTTACGGAGGTTGTCCAGTAAGTAGATCTAGAGTAATAACGTAGTTTATAATTATGAAGTTGCTAAGGGAACAGGAGCTACCTGGCTGAAGTGTACGCGGAAAGCCAGAAATTAATAAAATTCAAGAATCACTGGAAAATATTTAACTACCGTTGAAAAATTTTGAATGTAAAGCTAGAATCCCATATCTCGAGTCAAATCAATCTGATGCTTCTTGTGTACTTAAATTTTATTCAAATTAAATAATCAGTAAAGAGGACATTGTTTGCGACATTTCACGGTTTAGCTTTTCTAAGGAAACAGTTCTGGCGGAAAACGGTAGCTGAAATGTCGCGGTGTTAATTTATCAAGATTCTCAAAATTTAAGTAGGTACATGAGAGGAAAATGAATTGAGATGCTATTAACGAAGACATGGAAGGATGTAGGTCATGAGTTTTTTCTTTTTTCAACACATCGAAGGCATTGTTTACGTAAAAATGCACGACGGTCTTTCGAATGTCAGTTTTTACCCTGCTGCAATAAAAAGCGACTGGATAAAAAATATAGGTACCTACCGATTCTACGCCCCTATATACGTTTCAGCTGCGTATAACTTGTTCTAGTGGAAACTTCATAATTCAAGACTAAATTATGTTACCTACTCAAGGATAATGAAGCATTGTAATGGTCAAAATGAAGGCTTAACGAAATCCGTAGTTTTTGAGTTTATTTGTTACAAACATAGGCACATACAAAAGGACAAAAATACAAATATCTCCATAATATTAGTTTAGATATAAATAATTATCTATTATTTACATCAATTTGTTGCCTTGTGTTTTATGCGGTCGCAGTGTATTGCCAGTCCAGACTTCTAATTAGTACTGGTAAAATCTGGTTAAGAAGTATCAAGAATGTTTTGAAGATCGCACCATCTGACCTATCTAGGTCAGATGGTGCGATAATATCTATGATGGGTATAAAGATAAATGTCGATAAAGAATAGTTTTAAGTCACGTTAACAAAAGGACAATGAACTTAAAATGCATTTTTGGACTTAAATGTATATTACGATATGAAATTACGTGAAGAAATTATAATATTCATCATCATCAGCCCGTATAATGCCCACTGCTGATCATGGCCCTCCTCCCGAAGAGGGTATTTGCTACCACGCTTGGCAGGCGGGTTGGTGACGGCAGTATTATGTTATACCACACAAGGAAACGCTGCTGCCCGTTCCTTGATATACGATTATGATAGATTTTTGTAGTCCCTCAACCAAACAGAATCGGAAAGAAATCTTAGAATTTACACAATGATTTCTTGTCCGGCGATTGTTTGGCGATAATATTTTTATGAGATATTTTTGCGGCTTTCATTTAGCACTGTCATTTTTCATGAAAGATCAGTTGGTATAATACATGGTTAGCAAGATAACGTAAATAAAAATTTGTTTTAAAACATTTTGTTGTAATAAATACATTAAAAGTTTTACAGGAAAGGGCAAACAAAGAAAAAATATCAGCCATAATGTTTTATTTACTTTCATGATTATGTAAGTACATAATCATTACACACGCAGGAGTTCTCATAATAAATGAAAATGTAATACTTAGTTCGGATGTCTTATCATGCGATCTAACAATTATATGAATGGACACTGGCTACTATTGCTATATTTATTTATTAAATAATTAAGTAGAACGATGAAAAGGTGCCATGCCAGAGTATTTTAGTTATTTATCGTAAATACCGTCTAAATAGTTGCATGCACTTGAAATAGTCCTGTATGGCGTAGCGGTATAGGTAGGTAAGTCTCGGAGGTCGTAAACTCGATTCCCACAAGAAATTTCTGTGTAAATTCTATGATTTCTTTTCGGGTCTGGTTAATAATTAAAATTAATTTATTATTAACATATAAATGCGGTGGGGTGGTTGATTCATTCCAGAATTTGGGCTGGGAATGAAATTTTCATAATATAAAATTTCTAGTTACATATTTTTGCCTGAGCCGAGACTACGCTAGAAACGGTTCACACATTTTATTAAGTATTACCGCAAGACCATTGAGACTAGTGTAGTCTCGAAGTAATAGTCTGCCAAAATTTGTGAAACAATAATGCCTATACTTGTATTCTATTGATTTCCTATGCTTGTATTCTATTGATTTAGGTATGGTATTGTTCTATATTCAATAGTCCTGGTACCCAAGGTAAGTAAATATACGTACATGTATAATGATTTGGGTTGTAGGCACTTCAATATTTGGGCTTAATAATTTAAGGTATAGATGATCTGCATAGAAATTCCCATTTACTATTAAATAGTTATTCGAACATTTCGCTTTTAGAGCTATAGTTGTGTTATACTCATGTACAATTCTGCTTGAATGTGAAATGATGCTAGAATGGTTTCGTTGATTGCTAAAGCTTTTAGAAAATACAGTACACGTTTGTTGCTTGAATCCGGCCCCATCTCTGAAAGTGGATTGGACAAAAATGGGACGAGATGTCCTACCACATTGCTCAGGTAGTAACGGACCTCTGCCTGTGCAACATGGTGCAGAGGGAACTGAACACTCGATAGACACTGTGGCTGCGCGGAAGACACGGCTCAGCACACCGTGGAATGAATAGAAATACTCAAGTGGTATCGAATAAATCCGTTAAGTGAAAATATACATATAAAAGTAAGTACATTGACAATGAAATACTTGTTTATAGTGTACAGTTTCAGTATACACAATATCTATGCTTACATAGACACATTAGCTTTTCGCGTATGGTTTTTCCCGCGTAACTCCCGTTCCCGAGGGAACTATATAATTAAATAAAGCCTATGTTACTCCTGAATTAAGTAGCTTTCTAACGGTGAAAGTTTTCCACAAATTTACATACATGTGGAAAAAAATAACTTTCATAATTGATTACTTTAAGAAAGCTGTGTGGTGTCCGGCTTAGAATAGACTACCCCATGTCATCCCATGGGTGATGTAACTACGGGACATACAACAGAAAGATGGGCCGCAGCATCTATCAGCTCAAGGATACTTACCATCGTACTGCGATCACCAATCTGCTGAACGTGGTGATAATGGTAATATCCCTCACCCTGGCTTGACATTGTCTGTTAAGAGGAGGCTCATGTTCAACAGTATGTAAATAGGCTAATACAGAACAGTACCAACTGTATTTTCCATGGCCATGTTCTACTTAACCAGCACACAATGATACAATTACCAAAGATTCTGTATAATCTCAACAAAAACCAACTTAATTCCATTAGAGCGTACCAAAATAAAGATAAAAGCCTCGCAAGGTACATTTTGTACCAAACAAGGCTGCGTGTAATTTTGTAGGTAGCTAAGAGTATGTGTTCTCAGCTGTACCACTCCATCATTTCCCCGAGGTATCGTGTGATGTAGTAAAGGATTACGGCAGGTTTAGCTTCCATCTCTGTAATAATGTTGCCTACATCTTGTATTGTAGACGCTTAACAGTCTACCGAGTGCGTGAAATATATAATTATCAGGGATCGGAATAGGTAAAATTGTTAAGTTCCTGACGTCATTTGCATATAAAATTGACTATTGACTATAATACCGATATAATCGACGATTTGCTAATATTGTAGTATTCATACAAATTAAGTTGACAATACCAAAATTTGCGACTTATTATATACTTATTTTAATAGACTTATTGTTGATAACACAGGTCAACAAGGTTTTTGTTGCACAGAAAAACACACATTTATTTGTCATCTCAGAGGATGATGGATATTGTTTCATCACTAAAAATATTCTGTCACCTCTAATTTTAGAGATATTTGACAATAAAAATTAGAAAATTGGCATTTAAGCCTTTATTAAACACAGGTAAAAAGACTAATAAGTCCATTAGTATAATTGTATAATGACTGATTTTGTAAGTAGCTATTCTGAATTCCAATTAACATTTATGATTTTGTTGCTGTAATGTTGTTTTGTGAAAATATTAACAGTTGAGTGCCATCAGTAAAAACTCCATACAAAATGACTCTATTGAAATGTATGAGAAAAATAAAGACCAACTAAATCTTTAATATCTTTGCATTAGAAAATCTTAGAAACTTTTTGTAAACTGTATTAAAAATTTCGGTTGTTGGACTATCAATCTAATATATTAAGTTAAGGAACAACAATATTTTACTATTCTAAATAAAGTTGCGAATATAGCTAAATCAGCATATTTTTATATATTTACAAGCAAATATATCAAAAATATAAGGTGATATATATATTGTAATTATTGTTCAGATTTTAACTAACACTGATTAATACAAAAATTTAAATAGAAGTTCTGCAACATGAAAAATGTAAAATTTTGTGCATGACCTGTGTAATGTTTGCATTATGTTAAACTTTACTGTTTAGATCTTTAAGTCTTTTTAACGTAACTGCTTTAAAAATAGGTAATAACTATAGTCCGGGTAAAATCCAAAAACATAAGTTGTATCTACTTAAAACTTTCCTTAATCCGACCCCGGATTTTAACCAAGTTTGTTAATAAATAATTTAAAAAATAGATATTGACCAATAAAAGTTATAATGTCTACATTTAAATTTATACGACCAAACCCCTTTTATACATATTATTCATGTACTTAAGTTGTGTATTTAGAATAAGGTAGTTATTTAATATACATATAACTCATATATCTATATTACTCATCTTTTAATGAAAACATTGGCGCCGAACATCACATGGCGATCAAACCTGGGTATATTCATTTAAACTATGATGTAGATGTGGATGTAGTAACGTAAAGTTAAGTAGGTAAGCATTCAGGATGCAAAATCAAACAAAGTATCTATGAAAAGCTAAAATTTCAGTAAGCCTGAAGGATGCAACATCATATTAAGTGTGTATGAAAAGCTAAAAGTTCAGTAAACCTGAAGGATGCAACATAATATTGTCTGCAGCTTAAAGTAAATAACGTATGAAGCCTTATTTTAAAAGCGTGGAGGGATTGTACAATAGGTTTTGAAAATTAATAATTTTATTAATTTCAAAAACAAACTCAAAGCGGACAACTACGGAGATTAGCTCAGTGAGGAGTAGGTACAACATGCACTGAACCGCATTTCATTTGAATAAATAGAGAATTATCGAGTGTAATTAAAGAGAATTTGCTTAATTGTAGCATATTAGCATATATTAATAGATCTAACAAAGTTTGATCTACCTAAAAACAACAGAGTCATTGCACTTAGTGAAGGTGAAATAACTTACCTTAATACCTACCT
The DNA here is from genome assembly GCA_947037095.2 of Nycteola revayana. Lineage (NCBI taxonomy): Eukaryota > Metazoa > Arthropoda > Insecta > Lepidoptera > Nolidae > Nycteola > Nycteola revayana. The sequence goes on from OX344843.2 coordinate 10,090,708, forward strand.
ACTCTTTAACACTATGAACTTAATACGTCCATTACCTACCATATCATACAATTAATCAGTATAACATCAAATAATAAAACTAAGTTATAATGCAGTCTAGATTCTAGACGTATTAAACTGAAGTAAAACGAGTACTTTTATAATTTTATTAATCACTTGCTGTGCCGCGCAATTTCACCCACATAAGAGTTTTGCATGGCTAGTGCCTACAGCCCCGTGCTTACGCCCTTAAATATTTCAACTGAAATTGCTTCACGGCGAATTAAGAATTTATGGCTAAACACCATTTGAATGAATTTCAACATACAATAAAAAATAAAAAAGCGACACCTATGCAAGAAACGGGAAAGTCCAAACAGAGGTTGGAGTTTTCCCTTAGTGACCGTTGAAAGCGGGAGTTATCCTTTAGCTGCGAACCTTACTGCGTGAACATTGTGAAGCGTTTGCCGCTAGATGGCGGTATCTACAACTTAGATACATAGAGTAAGCAATTACATGTTTTTCTTTTATCTTTGTAAATGAATGGAAAGAATATGGCAGAAATGAATGGTTTATGAATGGACTGAATTCTTGTTTCATGTTTCATTCAATTAATGTTTGCTTAAGTTCGTAATATAATTTTGTGCAGAGTGCTTTTGTACTTATTATTGTTTGATGTTCAAATGTTTATATTATGAAAATATACTTTAGTATAATTTCTCAATATTATCATTTATCATATTAAGATAGGTAATAATATTTTTTATTGGAGATTTATACTTACATTTTCGTGGAGGATATAAACAGAGTTTTAGATAGTCCCTCAGTCCCTCAACCAACCAGACCCGGAAAAAATCTAAGAATTTACACAAATATTTCCATTTCGACGTGCGGATCGAACCCAAGACCTCCGATATATAAAGCGTGCCAAATACCACTACGCTACGGAGGTTGTTAATCCTACAGTTAAATAGGAAAAAGTGTTTTTTTACAATCTAGTACATTTAAAGGTATAAGTTTTACAAATACAACATTATATGCGAACTTTATTGTTAGTACATTTTAGAAAACGTGCGCGTAAAAAAGTACTCGCTTTAATAATATTATATTACTAAAATTCCAAGTTCTTTATCCGTTCCTGTAACGATGGACTGTATATTTAATCATGATGCTAAAATGCTATTTAAATAAAAATATATGCAGTCCCAGCTGGCCTATGTCACCATAAGTACCTGTAAAGAAAGAAAGACAAATCAATAAAAAGTAATTCAATATTAGCTTTTAGCTACTGCTTATTTACTGTCTACATAGCATTTTTAGAGATTAACTTAATTAGCACAACGTTAACTAATATATCTACGATTTTTCTTCGTAAGATATATTAATATAAAACGTAAGGTCGGGGCCGCACTGTTACGGTGACTTAGACGCGACAAAACAAATAAATATCATTTGTCGTTCCTGTACTGCGGCCGCCGACATATGTTTCTATAAGTTTGTTTTCCCTAAACTGCAGCCGCGTCGCAGTCGAAGTACCAGTGCGGCCCCAGCCTAAGAGCTATGTAGCATGTAGCATTCAGCCTGATATTATTTATACAAATTTAATAAATGTGAAGTTAATTTTAAATGTTTGTACTTTTATACAATTTTATTCACAGCTGGATTCTCGTGATGTTCTTCTGATTATTTGACTACGGCGGCAACGAATAGAATTCACGCTTCTAGTATGTTATATTTAACTACTAATAGTACTTTCATTTATTTTATTTTTCGTAAGAATTAAATTAAATTCGTGGCTATAACAGGTACTTTTAATATTATTTTATATCGACCAGTTAACTTACTTGTGTATATTCTTTATTTTCTGATAAAATTAATACTGCTACCAAAATCAATATATTACAACATAAGACATAAAGTTTCCTGCTATTGAACTTTTTACCTGCTATAGAAAAAAAACATGCTGTTTTTTTTGTGACAGGATGACAAACAAAATATATTGCGGTGATAGTTTAAATTACATTAATATACTAATATACAGGGTTGATACGACAGAGGGGCTTTCCTTTAAACTGCATATACTAGGTACCATTTCCAAGCTCTGTACCAAAAATCAATTAAATAGGAGAAGTAGTTTAGTCGCAAATGATTTTTTAAGTTTTTGCGCCGTTTGAACACGATGTATCTTTCCTTACGATGCGTTGTTGCCGCTCTGACGCAAATCATTGCAAAACATCCCGCACCGGCGCGCGCGCGACGTTGCCGCTTTGCTAGGTCAGTGAAATTTATTTACAAAGGGTGGTTACGTTTTACTCTGATTTGTAAGCTATTTAGTTTGTTTGAAAGAAAAAAAATCTCAATTTGGTTGCTTTTTATTTTTATACCGTATCGGATTAATAAAAAACACGTATAGTAAACGTAGCGTAATTTAATGCCCCTCTGTCATATCAACGTTGTATAAATACTTTTGGTAGTTTTTAATTCTTAGTTAGGTTTAATTATAGGTTCTTTTTATTTGTTAGGTTTAGTTTTAGAACCATTTAACTATTCTAAATACTTTTTTTATTTAATTTTTATTAGTTAGTTTTATTTTATATGCTTTTTTTTCCGGCTTAGAATAGACCTCCCTGTCTTCCCACGGGTGTCGTAAAAGGCGACTAAGGGACATATGGCTGATGGATGGGCAGCAGCATCTGTTAGCTCAAGGTTTACATCTTACTGCGATCACCAATCCGTCTGCCAAGCGTGGTGATTATGGCAATATCCCTCAACAATCCTGGCTTGCCAAGGTCTGTTAAGAGGAGGCCCATGTCCAGCAGTGGACGTAAACGGGCTGATGATGATGATGATTAATATACTTAAAATTATATTTGCAATTATTAATAGTGAAATCATTAATAAGAGTTCGGGGAGTGTGCGGAGGCTCTACATAACCTGATACCCCCTTCACCCTTCCATCACCGGACGACTAGGCGCGGCGAGCGGTTTCACCCTTTTGTCGTTAACTCAAGGGTTATGTAACTCATACGATTCATACGTCTAAAATGGGGTATCTTCCATTGAAAGATCGCCTTGAAAATCTCTACGATATCGATATTATAACAGCTTAATAACTAATAATAAGTATTTTATGGCGAGTACATACTTTGTTAAGAAGATTAACTTTTTAACAAAGTACCTATGTACCAACTCGTATTTTCAATACCAATAGTCATAAATTAAATAACGAATGCTTTACATTCTTTGACTCAAAAAGAACGTTGTTAAAGTAATAAATACGGCAGTAACTAGGCATTTCCGTTTCTTGGCACTTTGTGACTTAGCACACATAATAGGTTCTCATTTCCTTTCAGCATTTTCAGAATTTCACATTTCTCACAAAGAATTTACAGGAAATGGAGAAGACAAATATTGTGTACGTACAAATATAGTGTTTAGACATGGCATCTGAACTAAAACGTATAAAAACTGCAACAACATGGTACTTTAAATGATATTTACTTATTGTATTCCTAAAATAATGTTAAAGGTAAAAAAGTAGATAATTTTCTAAACAAATGGATCGATCCAACCATCAGCCTATATTAATTACGAATCGTATCGTAATTATTTTATATTTATAATTTACTTTTATATCATTTAACTTATTTACAAGTTAGTTTTATTTTAAATTAACTTTTAGTTGTATGTAATTAATAATTGTAAAATGTTATTTAATTACCAGAAACCACACGGAAAACAAGTAAATAATGTTCTTTACTTGTTTGCCGTGTTGCGACATGGCAATGCTAATGACATTTTCAACAACATCTTATTGAAAGTTTTTTATAAATGTACTTATATATCCTGTTCTTCTCGACCCAGCGCCTTTTATTTCGAATACGAATATAATATAAGTGCAAACCATCACTGCTACTACATAGCTCTCCACTATGGTGCCGTTTCAGAAACATGCAAGAATTGTAGCGATGCTGAAACCGTGAATACTCGTCACTTCAACTTGTTCAATACAACGAATGCAGAATAATGAAGAGCTTAAAATAGCATCTACGTACTATAGTATTGACATAGTTTATCCTAAAGTCGATATTGTCAGGATTATATTTCTTCAAAATTAGAATAACGATTATTTTTAGTACTTCACCATAAAATATTTTATCCTCTAGGTCAGCGGGCCGCATGCGGCCTCGGACTTCTTATTTGCGGCCCGTTAATAAAATGTTTAGTAACCGTACGGCGATCGAGCGTATATGTATAATTAAGATCCAGCCTTAAGAACGCGCTTTACTCTGCCCAAGAACGAACAAATGATGATGAAATTGTAAATTTTTCGATGTGATGTGACCACCTTAATATCACAAGTACCTTTAGTTTATTTTGCCACTTTGTAGCCCTTGTCTGCCAAAAGGTTGCCGACCGCTGCTCTAGGCCATCCTATACAATATGCCATAAAACATACACACTTTTGTTTATTGTCCTGTTTTAATTTCCAAAATATGACAATGATAGAAGTTCAATGAACACCATGCCGTACGATTGAGGAATTTCCGAATACTTTATCCAATGACAAGATAGTATAGGTACTGACAATTTGTAAACGAATACAGCCAGCAATAACCTAATGAAATTGCATCTATAATATAAAAATGAATCGCTGAATGTGTTGCTAAGCGCAAATCTCGAGAACAGCTGAACCGATTTCGCTAATTCTTTTTTTTTAATGTTCGTGGAAGTTCAAGGATGGTTTTTACGGCGAGAAAAATTGGAATAATTGCCTGAAAACCCCTTAAAACAGCCTTTTTCTTTTTCCCATACAAACGTTTTCTAACTAAAATGTAGAGTCAATTTGAGCTTTATTTTGTTAATTAAAAACTTGATTTTTTTTGCCAAGATTTTTTAGGGTAGGGGTAGTGTAGGGTAGGGGTAGTGTAGGGTAGTGTAGGGTAGGGGTAGTGTAGGGGTAGGAGTACCGCATAAACGAAGTCTCTACGGCCCATTTTATTTTATACAAATGTTTAGGTCTTTTATGTATCGATTGAGGCAGTACGAAGTCTGCCGGGTCAGCTAGTATTATTATAAAAACCAATTCTGTATATTCAACCATCTAAAATAAACAACACTACTACAAACTTGTTCGTTCAAAAATTGTTACGTTGCACTTTTTAAATATTTGGCAGAGAAACAATGCACTGAACATTTTGATTTATTTATGGAAACGCCATAGTGATAATGTTAACCTTACAGATAAAGAAAAATGGAGATATAGGTATCCGGCACAGAATAGAACAGTTAACCAAATAAAATTCTACTGTAGGTAAGATGATAAATTCACAATTCTGTACAACAGTTTTGGAAACCAACTAGACTACATTTCTATCATACTTAAAAATACATTCTTTTTCCGCGGTCATAGTTTAAGTTGGCAGCGGAACTGTTTTTGTAGAGATGCCAGATGCAACCCACATTTGCGGACATTCCAAAAGTAATATTCTGACGACTAAATTGCGCTGGTCAAAAACTGTAGAACATCTGCATTTCTTATGCTCTAGCTAGTCTTCGAAGCACATTTCGTAGTCAGATATGCAGAATTCAAATTTAAAGTATGTTTTATATTCAGTTATGTTATCGTGGTGCTGGTGGTAAAAGAATAATTTTTTTTTAAATAATTTCAGCAAATTATGTACATTTGTCCAATTTTATAAATTATTGCGCATGTAAGAATTAAACTAATATTAAAATGAACATTTATTTATTTATTTTATTTATTTATTTATTACGGGCCTCCAACAAGGGATGCACATTACATAGTACTTAATAACTAGCGTTTTACAATATGTGAGGTAGTGTATTCTATCAATTACAGGAGACCACATCATGCACAATATTTATAGCTTAGTACTATCTTAAAGTTGATTAAAATTTAATCATAATTATTTTAAGCTGAAATAATTTAAACATCGTTTATTTCGTTTGACTATTTAAAATAATTATTAATGAAGTAATAAAATATATAGGGTAAAAAGTTTGTATAATGTAAAGCTCTAAACTAATTTGATTGATTTTTGAAAATTATATAATTTAATTTATTATTAGTTTACAAATTATAATTATGATTATGAATAGAAAATGGTAGTTAGCAATAATTGAGAGTAATTTTATACTAGATCTTGTAAGCTTTTTTTATAATTTGGAAGTGGAACACAAATGTCCAGTTCATGCCCTTTAGACCATGTGTTATATTGCCTACAGAGACTGGACACAGCGGCGCAATGACCAAGATTCGTTTTAGACAGTGGAATATTAAAGAGCTTGTATGTAGATGTTCTTGGAATTCGAGTAGGGATATTTATTTTGAAGAAATTCAAGAGCTCTGGGCAGTCGATGGTGCCGTTGATCACTTTGTACAGGAAGACAGATTCGATTAATATTCTGCGATCAGCCAGACTCCTTAACTGGTAGCGTTGCAGCCTATTTGAGTAGCTCTTAACCTGCTTAGCTATGTTGTCTCCATAGGAGAGATGATAAAGGAATCTTCTTTGTACGCTCACCAAACGTTTGATGTAGACGTCATAGTGAGGATTCCATATGACTGATCCGTATTCCAGAATGGGTCTAACTATTGTTTCATAGAGCTTGATTTTGGTGTTAGCTTTTTTGAGCTCTTTGCAATTCCGTAATACGAAGCCGAGTACCTTGAAGCCGCGTGTCACGATATTCAATATATGTGTGTCGAACTTGAGAGCACTGTCAAGTTGAATGCCCAAGTCACGGACCACCGTATGTTTAAGGATTTCTACCCCTTTAATGTTATATTTGATGATGGGGGGATGCTTGTTGCGAGTGAATTGTACGTAGTGACATTTGCTGGTATTTAAACTCATTTTGTTATTTTCACACCAACGAACTAGTCCGTCTAAATCATTTTGCAACAGTTGGGCGTCAACAGGACCTTGTATGGGCTTTAGTATCTTTAGATCGTCGGCAAACAAGTATATTTGTGAGTGTTTGAAGCACTTGGTTACATCGTTTATGAAAACATTGAAGAGGGTAGGAGCCAGATGTGAACCTGGAGGTGGAGTTCTTTGCATTTTAGGCATTTCGGTGTAATATAAAGTGACGATATTCTACGCGATGATGTTAAATTACTCAATAATTAACATAGGTAGATTAAAAAATAGAAGGCAATTATTTATTTCTTACCAATTTATTTTTATAATCACGTAGTTTCACCCGCGTCGACTACATCCTGTTCCTGTAGGAAACAATTTTTAAAAACTAAACAATTTTAGTCCGGAATAATGTAGCTATCTAATTGTAAGAATTGGCAAATTCGGTCATAACCGAGATTCGGAGATTACCCCAAGGAGTATAAAAAGAACAAATCCAATGTAAGTTTTAGGTCTTTTTAATTATGGCAGCTTAGAAAAATATAACTAAATAGATAATTGTGACATACAATCTAGATACAGTCAAACTACTTAATTTAAAAACTTACGTTGTATGTTTGACCATAACCAGGGAGTAAAAGCGTGCCGGGCTCGATTCGGAAAAAAAATCTTTAGCTAGAACTTTTCTCTCGAGAAAGATTAAGTGCCACTTAAATTTTTTTCCACAAAAATAAACCCGGACTTTAGACATTTCTCAGAAAAGTAAAAAGTCAGGGAGTTGGAGTTTCACCGATTTGCAGTCGATCTTGAGCCTGATCGCGTGTCATTTTGAGGGTATAGAAATAGATAGTGCACCTGTGTTTGCGCACACACTTTTACACAATAACATAAATTGGTCGTGAGGACTTTTATATTAATAAATTTACTCATTCTTCGTAGTTGTTGATAAGCAATGAACGGATGTTGAAGTGCACTAGCTAATAAACTAACTAAATACCGCTTCTAAATAATTCATAACAATGCAAAATAGTTAGTATTAATTATATTCACCGTCCAAATTTGTAAACAACTCTATGATAGCCCGAAGCTTAATTGGGTCGAATTTTAGCACAGCAGTATAAGCATCATATTTTATATAAGATGTTGTAGGCACGGTCAAAATTATTCTAGACCTATAACGACCAAAGTAAAGTGTTTTGGTTGCAGCAACGGAGACTATATGACTCGAATTAAAATTCACATTTAATTCACATTTAATCGCTGGTATGCAATTGCCATAGATGATGTTATACCGACTGCACCGGTGGCTTAGTGGTTACGGTAGTTGCTTCTGGGACCTGGTGTTCTGGGTTCGATTCCCACCCGGGACAATTATTTGTGTGAACCACAAATAATTGTTGTGAGTCAGGGTGTACTTTGTGTCCGTGAAATGTATGTTTGTAAAGTCCCCCGCGACACAGGGAATTATTTCACTAGTGCGGGAGTTTTATTTAAAAAAAAAATTAGGGGCCAACGGCTTAACCAGGAGAGACGGAGGGTAGTCCTTTAAGGATCCAGACCCGGAAATAAACTTTATATTTTACACAAAGATTTCCCATACGGCGTGGAGATCGAATCAATAGGTGTGTAATATTGCAAGTATATTATGGCTAGCAAACTTTCTAAAGAAATGGACGACATTGAACTACTTTCCAGCAATATGGGAATCCTCCCATACACGAAAATATTATACATATTTTCGTGCATTTAAAGTCAATTGAAAAAAGAGTGCGGGATATGTCTTGAAAAAAACAAATACTTGTATTGATAACATTAATAAATATTAGATAAAATATGAAATTACAAAGTTCTTAGTTAGTAAGGTAACAAAAAAATACATAATATAGTTCGTGAACCTAATTAAAATTTTGTGTAACTTTAGCTGCCTTTAATCTTAAACCACAATCCAATTTAAACGCTTTATTTCATTTTGTAAAAAGAACCGCAGTATTTATATTCCTAATTATGTTAAAGATGAAATTTTCGTTAAATTTTCGGAATATAATTATGTCAAGAAACACAATCCTTGAACTGTCCCCAGTAAAGTAAACCGACAAAAGCAGTGCAATAAATTTTGGAGATAGAAGAAAAAGACAAAAGATATTTTGTGAAATATACCTAAAAGTAGATTAAAAAAAATAGCGTCAACTTGAGTATCAGTGTCCTCAATTGTTTTTGTTTGGAGTTTTCATAGACTAGATTGGAATAAGTACAGACAGAAAACATGACTTGAAAATTCAATGAGTCACATTTATACGGCCCGCCCCGGCTTCGCACGGGTGGAATTTTATAGCCTATTAGAAAGAATTATCGAAATCCGTACTGTAGTTTTTGAGTTTATTCGAAATAAATATACAAGAATATAAAAATACAATATTTCAAAAATACAAACTTTTCTTCAAACCACAACAACCTTCGTAGCGTAGCGGTATTTGGCTCGCTTTAAGTCTCGGAGGTCGTGGGTTCAATCCCCACATCGGACAAGAAATCTTTGTGTAAATTCTAAGATTTCTTTCCGGGTCTGGTTGGTAGAGGGACTACCCTCCGTGCCTCGGAAAGCACGTTTAGCCGTTGGTCCCGATTGTTACATCATCATCTATAACAAGCGTATACCAGGGAACGGGCAGCAGCGTTTCCCTGTGTATTACAACATAATATTGCGGTCACCAATCCGCCTGCCAAGCGTGGTGACTACGGCAAAACCCTCCCTCGGGCGGAGGCCCATGTTCAGCAGTGGACGTTGTACGGGCTGATAATGAATGAATGATGAAAAACTTTTCCTCTTTACAATATTAGTATAGGTAATTGATACGGTAACATTCGCGTCTTCAGTAATGTAGGTAGCAGTTTATGTACCACAATAAAGACAATATGTATTCGTATTTGTTTGATTAAAAATACTGAAAAAAAAAATTTCGTTTTGTTAACTAAAAATTTTATTTTACAATAATGTAAGTACATGAAAATTTTACTGCATAAGAAAATTTTTATGAAAACAATAATTTCCTTATACAGTAAAATGTTTATATATGGTGATGTTGTAAATTCTGACCACTATGTATTTTTCTCGAGATTGGCCGATGTACGCACAAACTGGAACGTTGCAAGAAGGTTGTATATCAGTCAATGTCCGAGGGGCAATTTAATTGCGTCCTAATTTATTGTCCTATATACTGTGTGACAAAATGAATCGCGTAAAATTTAAAATTTAATTTTATTTGAGCTTGTGACTGTTTATGTATCAAAAGGAAAATAAGTAGTTTATGGTTTTTTTTATTTATGATTAATATTTTTTAGTGCTTTAAGTAGAAAATGTCAACTATTTTAAACATTAAATCCTATTATGCAAATGTTAATGTAATGAATAAGTAGATCCATGTTATACTACTTAAAACATTCAACAATATTAAATAAACAACAAAACAAAATAGAAAATAAATCACAGTCAAAAATACACAGATATAGCGGCTTTCCAGAATAAAGATCGCGATTCATACAACTTTACATTTTCTAGTGAAGAAATATCATTAAAGTTTCGAATATTATATGAATACATTATTATATTATAAATCGCCGACAATACTTTTTAATTCTGTAGGTAGCTAGTTTTGTCATACTTGATATAACGAAAAGACAAGACTTTCGTAACATTATCCTGGCATTTAGGTATTAGGGGAGCGCCGGGCGTGATTACGACAGCAGCCATAAGATGAATGTTTGGTGGCGTAATATTATCATGTATATATCCATAATAATATCATGAAAGTGAAATTAAGCGATTTATGTATTTGATGCTACTATATTTATTGTTTCTGCAATGGATAACTTTTTGCGTCTCATTTTTGCATATTCGTATAGGTATGTAAATGCTAACATTTATTTAACTAATCTTAGTAAACATTTATATGTATGTAAACTATTAAATTTTACTGCCGTTAAATTACCTCTGATACAAGTTGTAACAGTTAGTTTAATTGGGTTTTCAAAAGAATCTAAAAAAGAGGTTACTTTTAAAACCTTTTGTTTTTGGCATCCACCATTTAGTTTGTATATTACGATCTGTCATCCTGAGAATATATTTTTAAGAGACAATTTTGATATTTTTATTCTATCTACCTACTAATATTATAAAGAAGTAAAGCTCATGAGTTTGAATGGTACTACTGAAAAAATTTTCTTTTTTTTTCCATTAGATACGTACGTTATCCAGGAATAGGTTAGGGTAGGTATCAATTATAAGTTGAGGTTCCTACAGGAATCTACACGGGAGACTGCTCGTGACAGATGGTTTACTATAAAGCCTAGTCTCAAACAAATTCTTTACACGTCTTGGCAAAATGTGATGCAAATTGTTTTCAATTAAAAATATCATATTCTAATGCATAGACTATTATTAGTTAGTTATATGAGAATATAATAATAATACTTAGGTATTATTATTATATTCTCATACACACAATTATATCAGAAAACACATTCCATAGATATCTATACTAATATTATAAAGAGAAAAGATTTGTACCTATTTTTGTATGTTTGTAATGAATAGGCTCAAAAAGTACTGGGCCGATTTAAAAAATTATTTCACCAATAGAATGCTACATTCTTCCAATTTGAAATAGGCTACATTTCATTTTGAAAAAAATTAGGGATCCTTGGTAAAATTTGAACAATGTAACCGAAGGTGTAGAAAAATGAGTCTTAAAATGTCTTTCGTCGAATGCGCTGCCGAAACTATTAGCGATAGAACAAAATAATGTACAACAATATTGAAGAACATCATAATGTCTACAAAAAACTCCGCGGTAGCATATGTCCAACTATTGTAGTTATGTCACTACAACAACTTTTTTCATTTTAAACATTAATATTATATATAAAAAAAGTCGTGTTAGTTACACTATTTATAACTCAAGAACGGCTGAACCGATTTGGCTGAAAATTGGTAGGGAGGTAGCTAAGAACTGGGAGAAGGACATAGGATACTATTGGGTAGGGTAGTGGTATGGTAGGGGTAGGGTAGGGTAGGGGTAGGGTAGGGATAGGGTAGGGGTAGGGTAGGGTAGGGTAGGGGTAGGGTAGGGGTAGGGTAGGGGTAGGGTAGGGGTAGGGTAGGGGTAGGGTAGGGGTAGGGTAGGGGTAGGGTAGGGGTAGGGTAGGGGTAGGGTAGGGGTAGGGTAGGGTAGGGGTAGGGTAGGGGTAGGGGTAGGGTAGGGGATGGTAGGGTAGGGGTAGGGATAGGGGTAGGGTAGGGGTAGGGTAGGGGTAGGGTAGGGGTAGGGTAGGGTAGGGGTAGGGTAGGGCAGGGGTAGGGTATTAAAGTCCACCCGTGCGAAGCCGGGGCGAGCCGCTAGTCGTAATATAATTTCACACATAACAACAGTAACAGTTTAATATAATATATTAAACGGATGTTATGTTATGGTTGACGCATATTATGCGTCAAGCAATTAAGAATTTAATAAAAAAAAATAAAAAATTATACGTCATGAAAATAAATCAATCATCATCATCCTCATCAACAGCCCGTTGACGTCCAATGCTGAACATGGGCCTCCTCTTAACAGACCTTGGCAAGCCAGGATCGTAGGATATTGCCATAATCACCACGCTTGGCAGACGGATTGGTGATCGAAGTAAGATGCAAATGTTGAGCTAATAGACGCTGCTCTAATCCATCAGCCATATGTCCCTTAGTCGCATTTTACGACACCCATGGGAAGACATGGGGTAGTCTATTCTAAGCCGGAAACCACACGGCGTATAAACCTATCCTAATATATATATAAAGCTGTTTGTTTGTTTGCTTGAACGTACTAATGTCAGGAACTACTAGTCCAAGGAGGTTGCGGAGTGGGCAAGGGAGGAAGATCCCGGTGCACTTCGCTTCGCAGGCGGCGTGTTGGCCGCAGGCAGCGGGCTGAAACCCGTCGCATGCCGCCTTAGGCTCGGCCTCGGGGATTAGGGAACATGGGCCCTGCTCCCTATAGAGGCCGACCCGTGCGGAGGAGGGACGCCTGAGTACTCCGGGCGTCCCGTCAATGGTTACGGGCCACACACAAAGTGGCCCCGAAGAGTCCGCGGCACCATCCAAACTGCTGCGGACGGCCGCCGGAAATGCAAGCGCTTCTCAGCGATACCCGGTGGCCCTCACACTCATGGCGGAAGAGGGAGTACCCGGGGGGTTTTAGTGGCGATAGGGTCCTCTCCTCGTGGTATGAGCAGCATATCATGCACTGGAGAGGGCGAGTCCCCACATATCCTACCGCCGGTCATAACGGCGGTGGTTGAATGCGTCAGTGCATTTACCCCAGGTAAAAAAAAAAAAAAAAAAGAATTACTCGTCCAATTCGAAAAATTCTTTCAATGTTACATTGCTCATTTATCGAGGAAGACTAAAAATATATTTTATTATGAAGTAATAATAGTAATAATTGATACTTATTCTATTTTTTTCAATAAATTTGATACGATTTAATTAATTTCATTTTCATATTATTAAGTAAATAATAAATTACCTACGGATTGTTTTCCAATAAGTACAATATTACTAGCATTGTAACTTCATTTAGTTTTTTTTTGTTGTCCGGGGCGAAATGCATTTACGCATTCCCACGCCGCTGCAGCGTATTCGCGCGTTGCCGGTGGGATATGTGGGACTCGCCCTCTCCATAGTGTGGTATGCTTAACTCATACCACGAGGAGAGCAACCTACACCACTAAAACCTCCCGGACACTCCTTCGATCCGCCGTTGGCGGGTCCGGGTACGCAGAAGCAATCCAACCCCCGACGGCAGCCGCGGCCAATGTGGCACCGCAGGATCTCCTGGGACATTGTAACGCATCGACGTTACAATGCTTAATTTCATACCAGTACCAAATCGCTTTACTGCGACTTTTTGTGAGTACTTACATTGTAAGCATACAGTTTACATATTTTATACGTATAACTGCATATTCAATCCATCAGCCAGTCAAAGTTTGTCGTATCGTCAACTTTATGGCGTCGCGGTCGTGACTATATAAATTATATGTTCAACTATGAGCGATAAACATCAGACATAATGTTTTTTGTTGTAGCCGAGACGGAATCAATGTGCGTGTGGTATGACGTCTTCTTTGGCAAACTCTTAAATGCTTTAGAAATAAATTGTTGCTTTCGTAAATTTATACTAACTAAATTTATCATCCACTGCTGAACATGGGCCTTATGCTGAGGGAGGGTTTGGCCATAGTCACCACGCTTGGCAGGCGGGTTGGTGACCGCAGTATTATGTTGTACCTCATAAGGAAACGCTGCTGCCCTTCCTTGATTAACAATTATTGATTGAGGTCGCGAAAGGCTTAACGTGCTTTCCGAGACACGGAGGGTAGTCCCTCAACCAACCAGACCCGGAAATAAATCTTAGAATATACAAAAAGATTTCCAGTCCGGCGTGGGGATCGAACTCACGACCTTCGAGATTTAAAGCCAGCCAAATAGCGGTAACCTACGAAGCTTGTCACTATAAAATACACAGCTATAAATAAACAACAACAACTCTAGTGCTAAAGTAAACATGAATCGACGAGATATAGTGTTCCTGTCATCGACATGCATTGGAGACCGACGCGGACGGGGCAGTAGTGACCACTGCGAGCGGTTAGTAGTTACTAAAATTACAAACCCGGAGTACCCTCAAAGCGTAACTGAAAGCGGTGACAGTGATCGCTCAAATGATCCGTGTACGTTACTAGCTTTGTTCCGTGATTTCACTCGAGTACATGACATCCAATCCATTTTGCCAGAATTCTGAAAAGTTAATGGTTACCTATAATTTTCTATTTTTAGTGTAAGCATTAGATTCTTGTTTGGACGTCTTCAGTGACGTAACGATTAAACTCTTGGAGGTCGTGTAAGATTACTTTGGGGGTTTGGTTGGTAGATGGACTACCCTCCGTGACTCGGATAGCACGTTAAGCCGTTAGTATAACATCATCTATAGCAATTGTTTAAGAGAGAACGGACAGTGACGTTTATCTGTGAGTCTTATTATACATATAATACTGGGGTAACCAAACCGCCTACCAAGCGTAGTAACTTTGGCACGAACCCTACCTTGGGATGCCCATGTTCAGCAGTGGATGTTAAACGGACTGATTTTGATATTTATACTTGTAGTTAAGAAGTATAAATAAGCAACTTGCTTATTTATTTTCAATAAATTTTGAAACATTGTTATTTCAACCTGCTGTACGAGATATGTTAAACTAGGACTAAAAGTAGTATATATCACACGTGTTACCCACTGAGAGCGCTATAAGTACAACCCTACATTTTTGATTAGATAATTATAAACATTCTCAATTCTCTGCGTTTCCTTGTGTGGTACAACCTAATACTGCGGTCACCAGCCCGCCTGCCAAGCGTGGTGACTACGGCAACTACCCTCTTTCGGGAGGAGGACCATGTTCAGCAGTGAAAGTTATACGGGCTGATGATGATGAAACATTCTCAAAAACTTTAATCAAATTAGATTTATGGACGGAGAGCTGACAACCGAAACGGCAAGGTAATTTGATCATTCATAAAAATGATTTATCAGCTTACCTGGAGCATTCTAAGCATAAAGACGTTGACCTGGCAGGATTCGCGTGGTGGATGTGGGAGTTATGGGGTGGGGAAAAAAGAAAAAAAAGGTAATGTGATCAGGATGACTTTTTATGCCAAATGGTTTGCCTACCTCCCCAAAGCACACAAAAAAAATCTGGCGTCATTTGGTTGGTGGAAAGGTATCGCCAGGCTTAATTAAAGTGAGGAAAAAAAAATATTTTTAGGTAATAAGAACAAGGCTGGCTTTTTTTGTGCCTAAAGTTTATTATTCCCAGAGGCTAGGAAAAAAAAGCCAGCCAATAATAGTGGTGGGAACATGTCGAAAAAAATAATTGAAAATTTATATTTTAAATTGTATTTTGCTCGAGAAAGAGCTAAGAGGCATGAAAAAGAGCGCGTGGAGGGGATACACGCGACGGCGTCCGTGCTCGTGAGAGCACGGATGCCGTAGGCACGTGTAGGCACATGTGCCGTAGGCACATGTTCCCACCACTATTATTGGCTGGCTTTTTTTTCCTAGCCTCTGGGAATAATAAACTTTAAGCACAAAAAAAGCCAGCCTTGTTCTTATTACCTAAAAATATATTTTTTTTTCCTCACTTTACTTAAGCCTGGCGATACCTTTCCACCAACCAAATGACGCCAGTTTTTTTTGTGTGCTTTGGGGATGTAGGCAAACCTTTTGGCATAAAAAGTAATCCTGATCACAATAAAAAAAAATTCCACCTCATAACTCCCACATCCACCACGCGAATCCTGCCAGGTCAACGTCTTTATGCTTAGAATGCTCCAGGTAAGCTGATAAATCATTTTTATGAATGATCAAATTACCTTGCCGTTTCCGTTGTCAGCTCTTAGTCCATTATGTTTCTTTAAAATTTCAATTTGATGTTCAAAGTAGATAGGTTAACGAAACAATATTAAGTGTAAACACCTCCAACTGCGCCGCATCTGGTTTCGATCTCTTCACACACATCATCGCTTAAGCGTTCCCACCTCATTAATCTTATTTTTCAGTTTTGTTTACAAAATTTTCATGACTTTTGTTTACTTATTTAAGAAATTATTTATTATATCGCTTGCCTTATGAAATATTCCGAAATTAATTATAAAGAAGATAAATTACCTTCAGTATTTCTATTTTAAGACTTAAAACCCTTTTAACTCACAAAAGCTTTTTTAAGACCTGTGTTATATCAATCAGTCATCTATTTGTATAAATATGAGTTCAAAGTACTTTAATATAATACAGTTCATTTCATATTAGCCTTATAGCGTGCAAATGGTTTAAATAATGACTGGTTTCTTATTTAATTTCAATTAATAAATAAGTAGGATTCATTATAGGAGTTATGATTTTATTAATTATACATTATTATATTTCTATTATTATTTAATTTGATTATAATTATAAACTAAAATATTCGTTATAGGTATAATATTTTGTGGAGAATGGAGAATACACTTTTGTCATTCAAAGCAATTTTACACACTTTATTCTGAATATAAAAACCATTTAGTAACGCTAACGCATATCTTTTTTCAACCTGACGAATAGAATTATTTATTCCATCTTTATATATATAATTCTTCTGTGAGTGTGTCTGTCACTGAACTTCTCTCAAACGACTGGACCGATTTTGATGAAATTTTTTGTGTGTGTTCAAGGGGATCTGGGAATGGTTTAGATTCACAATTTTGTCCGCTGGACAATGTTTTTTTAATTAATTTTTAATTTATTAGTAGTTGCCTGAAAACCCCTTAAAACAGCCTTTTTCTTTTTCCCATACAAACGTTTTCTAACTAAAATGTAGAGTCAATTTGACCTTTATTTTTTTGCTAAGATTTTTTAGGGTAGGTGTAGGGTAGGGTAGGGGTAGATTAGGGGTAGGTGTAGGGTAGGGGTAGGGTAGAGGTAGGGTAGGGGTAGAGGTAGGGTAGGGGTAGGGTAGGGTAGGGGTAGTGTAGGGTAGGGGTAGTGTAGGGTAGGGGTAGTGTAGGGTAGGGGTAGTGTAGGGTAGGGGTAGTGTAGGGTGGGGGTAGTGTAGGGTAGGGGTAGTGTAAGGTAGGGGTAGTGTAGGGGTAGGAGTACCGCATAAACGAAGTCTCTACGGCCCAGTTTATTTTATACAAATGTTTAGGTCTTTTATGTATCGATTGAGGCAGTACGAAGTCTGCCGGGTCAGCTAGTACTATATAAAGAAGGTAGTGTCAAGATCTCATATTTTATGAAAAAAAAGACTTACATAAGTTTATTTATTATTTATTTTTATATTATTATTTAAAATATATTTTAGTAATATATAAATATAAACGCTCTTTCAACGCTTTGTTTTAACGCTCAATCAATGTAGGAAACATTGACATAAAAAATACAATGCTGATTTTTAAGACGTTTTAAGATAACTCTCACATAAGAGATAAAAGAGATTACGAGTACATATCCTCCTAATATTACAAATGCAAAAGTTTGTATGTGTGGATGTATGTACGTTTGTTACTTTTTCACTCGTAAACTACGGAATGTATTTGCTGAAATTTTGCTCGGGGATAGTTAATAAGCTCGTTTAACATATAGGCTACAAAAAATCATGCTCCGACTCACTGGAGCAGAGTAACGCGGGCAAAACCGCGGGGCGCAGCTAGTAGGTACTATATCTTTGTGCAACTGAATACTTTAAAAGCAGATAATTTTGGACAACAAATCCCACTCGGACGGAAATCAACAGATGTAATATTAAATAAATCTATAGAACATAAGTACATTTTGGCTCTTTATACAGAATTTATCAGCAATGTCGGCAATTTGTATGCGAAGGGTCTTCGCGTAATTTGCAAACTGATGTTCTATTATTTGAACAGATTCATGAATGCATTGACCTTCTAATAAACACCACACTTATGCATAACTATTGTTTCTAATGATCATTAAAAATGTAGTTAGTATAATCTAACTAAACAAACACTAACACAACTTTATCATCACAATCGGACGAAGATCACGACTGAACTTGGACCTACATATTCTGTTGTTATAACAGACGGTGTGTAGCAACGTGCATCTCTTATGCATTTAGCTGTTTCTTGGAACTGTGTCCATTTGGACACATTGATAGATAACTTATCATCAGCCCGTATAATGTTCACTGGAGGGAGGGGTTTAGACAAAGTCAACACGCTTGGCAGGCGGGTTGGTGACCGCAGTATTATTACGCTGGTATACGATTTTTATAGATGATATTTTAACAATCGGGACCAACGGCTTAACGTACTTTATGAGGCATGGAGAGTAGTCACCCAACCAATCAGACCCAGAAGAAAATCTTAGAATCTACACGAAGATTTTCTTGACCGGCGTGGGGATCAAACCTACGACCTTCGAGGTTTAAAGTGAGCCAAATACCTATCGCAACGAATCACTGGAATTGAAGGTAGAACTTCAAATACGTATAAATTATGTAATTAAGGCAAAAAAAATACCTGTAAGTTGTGATTGTCAAAACTGGGTGGTTGAGACTGAAATGCTTGGTTTCGTACTTGAAGAGAGAAATTTGTATTTTTATATGACAATTAAAAAGTTCATATAACATGATGGCCATTAAAATAGTATCAAGTATGTTGATTGAAGAATTAGGCGTTGTTTGAATTCTTAATCAATTAAAACCGTCCGAATCCACTAATCAAGCAAGTTGTCACGAACGGGTCCAGTCGGCTCTCAGTTGAACGGGACATGAATATTATTCATTTTAATGTTCCGTCGCTCGGCTTCACAGTAAGCATCTATGCCCCGTTATCCAACGTGGCGTACATTTTTATATTTCCTTCTTTTCTCAGAATTTATACTACTCTTTGTATGAGTGTGATCGCATTATTTAGGAGTTTTCGGAGTCTGTGAGATTAAGACATAGTTCGTATTTGTTTACGCATAAATTGAAATCCATTAATTTGAAATTATAATTCTAACTCCTGTTTGAAAATAATGTATGCTTTGTTTTGTATTCGTAAGAGAGTGTATAGAGTTTTTAGTGTTAATTGTATCTACACTAAACACTGAATACGCTCTTATGTACCAAAAATATAATGACCCAGGAAGAAGATGACCATGATCCAAATTCTCGTTATGATAAGGATCTGTTAATAACAAATACGTTTTTCCCAGAAGTAAGAAGGGCTTTTATAATATTGTTGTTATTGAAAAAGAAAATATGCATTTTTACAGAATATAATATTATATCTCGATATGAATTTCCTGTTGTGTATGATTTTAACACCTGAGTATGTAGAAGGTATACGAGGCCTGATCCTTATATTTTTCTCCCATAGCATAGGCAAGCATATTTTCTCCAATAGGTTGAATATATTTATGTCGGCACGGTAACATGATAAAAGTTTCGAAGTTAGTCCCATTTTCCGAAATTCTTAAATTACTACTAACTAATTATATGAATTTTATGTGGGCAATAGGACCTTAGTAGAACAAATGATAGTACATAGATACAGATTTAAGGATTGACATTGCATAATTTTATGTTGAGGCATGGATCCAATTCACCAATAATATCCAGCAACATTGCAAATTTTAATTCTTAAGATTCCCAAAAATACATTTTTATGATATTATAAAATAAGTTAGTGTTGTTAATTAAACGTAGTAATGTAGACTCGTTAATCGTAGTTCTTTGTTTAGTTAACAATAACATATCGCATAGCAAGAAGTTTCTTAATAATATGATTAAGTGGGCACATATAAGCCAAGTTTACAATATAATAATATATTGAACGAGATGAGATACAGTGGAATGAAAATAATTAACTTTATTTTAGTTACTTATTAAATGTACATAATCAATCTATCTTTATATATAAAATGAATTGCTGTTCGTTAGTCTCGCTAAAACTCGAGAATGGCTGGGCAAATTTAGCTGATTTTGGTTTTGAAATGTTTGTCGTGGTCCAGGGAAGTGACAGTGACAGATAGTCGATAGTATTTTAAAATCAGAAGAAGTACATTTCCAGACGAAAGTTGATCTGTTACCATTGTCTATTGTAGGTGGGTTCAGAATTTTATTTTGAAAAGAGGAACGATATACTAACGAGTACACCGATCATGTTGTGCTTCTGGCTCCTTTCGGTCATTTCCAATTGCTTAAACTCTTCCGCGGTGATATTGAAATCTAGAAAACTTACTCTATCCATAATCGATTGCGTTAATAAAATTACTAATTTATATTTCTAATTTGTGTGTCGCTGTCGTTTAATGTCTTTTTGCATGCATTAGGCACCCTCGGCCACAGTGGCCGGGTATGTAGAACTCCTCTGTTTATAGCGATGATCTGCTTATTATATCACTAGAAGATGGTTTACCCACCCAGGATGTTCCTCTAAATGTCAGTAAATTGAGCACCAGGAATAGCTAATGCATATACATCCAGTACCATGGCGATGCCACTCTGGACTCTCCTGAACCTTTTATTTTAGGGTCCTTTCAATGCACCTTTTGGGGGCGCACGGAGCACAACTACAACACTACTCATTATGGGTCTAAAAGAAATTTTGACTATGTTCCCTACTCCACGAAGCCGAGGCCCGGGGGACAGCCTGCTGTCTGTGCGCCTTCGGTGAAATGGGTAGGAGAGATCTTTCTCCTGAAAACAATCCGCGGACTTCTGCCGTGTGCTGTCGCAGTGATGACTGATGACATTGAGTTTACGGATTGGAAAGAGGAGTTTCCTCCCTCTTTTCTTTCAGAACATTCTAGCATTTTGGGCTAAATCGCTTGAAACAGTTTTTGAATATTGGATAAAAATATAAAAATATTGAAGAATATAGAAGTGTATCGCATTGATATTTTAAATGTTTTTTTTTCATAACTAATAGTAGGTAGGTGATATCACTTACTTAACATTAGTTATTAAAAATCATTGGTATATCATCGGTCATGGATAGAGTAAATTTTTAAATGTTTTTTATTGTAATCTTATGGCGTTTGACATAACATTGACAGAATGCGTGCTACTCTTAGTGCACATCACGGTTAGTTCAGTGCTATCACGCCTTATATTAAAAGTTCAATTTTATTTAGAGTTTTAGCTAAGACAGACAGTACAACGTCTGACGGGTCAGCATTTATTGAATGAAAAAGATGCATTTATTGAACCTAAAATAAAAGCCTCGGGAGAGTCCATGACAGCTAGGTCATAGGTATCGGACGGTACCGGATGTACTGTGTATGGATAAGCTATTACCGGTGCTCTATTTACTGGCATTTAGGGGAGCATCCTGGGTTCAAGAGGGTAAACCATCTTATTGTGACATAATTGGCATATCATCGATTATGGATAGAGTACATTTTTTAATCTTATTTATTGTAATCTTGTGGCGTTTTACATAACATCACACATCACGGTTAGTTTAATGCCATCACGCCTTATATTAAAAGTTCAATTTAATTTAGAGTTTTAGCTAAGACAGTACAACGTCTGCCGGGTTTGCTAGTCACTTATATATTTTGATCGGCGTTATACTTTCGATTTAATAGGATCAAGAAACGCGTATAAAGCATAAAACTACCTTTAATTACGAGTACTTAATCATTAACAGTCCATTTACGTGAAATGCTGAACATGGGCCCTCCTCTTTACAGACCTTGTCAAGCCGGGGTTGTTAAGGTATATTGCCGTCACCACGCTTACCAGGTGCATTGGTAATCAAAGTAAGATGGTAAAGAGCCCTGAACTGATATAATATGCTCCTGGTAATCCATTAGCTGTCCCTTATTCGCTACCTACAACACGCATGGGGACATGGAGTGGTCTATTCTAAGCCGCAAACTACACTACGCGACACCTATTAGGGTTCCGTACCCGAAGGGTTAAAACGGGATCCTATTACTAAGACTTCGCTGTCTGCCGGTCTGTCATAAAAAAAAAAAAAAAATTTTAAAATTTAAAACTGTTTATTTCCAATAAAAACAAATTACATAATTGCAATGAGCTACCTTAATCTTAAATTAAAAAAGATTATACTGTAGTCTCAGTTACAGTAGTGCGCAGCGTTATATTGCAGTGGTCCCGACGTGCATTTCGCTCCAATATTTATCTCGCACAAAGTATCTTTTTAAAATATTTTTAACTTGTTTGGGGTTTTTATTAACCAGTTTTTCTATTATTGGTTTTGGTAGACTGTTTAAAACTTGAGGCAAGATGCACATCCCGACCCTCCTGCCATAATCATTACAATATTTTGGTAACCTAAACATGGGTTGATGTGACAAGGTACGTAGATTGTTTGGTCTAGTATTTAGCTCTAATTTACAAATATTTAGAAAATTTTCGGATATAATGGCAAGTTTTGTTTTGTCAAATACATTCATCACCTTACAGTATTGGAAAAGATTATCATAATTATCCTTATATTTATATTTTATTTTGAGTGGAACAATAACTTTCAATAGCCTTAGTTGTAGATTATAGATATTTTGTAGGTAAGTTTTGTACGTTCTACCATAGCTAGAGATACCATAATTTATTACTGAGTCTGCCATTGACATGTACAGTAGTCTTAACGTGTTATATGGCAGTTTATGTTTAAGGATACTTAACTTTGCGAGTATTGCCCTTAGTTTAGTACAGACTTGATCGATGTGAGGACCCCAGTTAAACTTATTGTCTATTACAAGTCCCAGATAAGTGTGTTGGTTCACTACATCAATTGACTTACAGTTACAATAGATTGGCTGTGTGTGCATGCAGTCATGTTCATGTGCCACGATGCTGGGTGTTTTATTGCTGCTTATATAAGGGGAGTGAATGTGTAACAGTTTCGTTTTTTGATAGTTAATTGATAACCCAGCATCATGGGCCCATTTACATATCATATCAAATTCGTGCTGCAATAGACGCTCTGCAATTTCTACATCTCGGTGCGCGGTCATTATGCATGTGTCATCAGCAAATTGGAACACAGAGCAGTGTTGGAACAGATTGCACATGTCGTTTACGTATATAAGATATTCGGTAGGCCCCAGTATTGATCCTTGAGCCGTTCCGCTAGAGGTCGGTAGTAGGTCACTATATTCTCCCGCTATACAAACTGTATTGACTCTGTTAGAGTGATAGTTTTTAAACCATTCCAACATCGGGCCCTGTATACCATTATGTGACATTTTTTTATATAGTGTTTTATAATTTAATGTATCAAATGCTTTACTGAAATCTATCATAATTGCAAGTACATGCTTCTTATCATTTAAGTATTCATTTACTTCGTTACTAAATTGTGACAATAGTTGTGTTGTATTTTTTCCTTTTTGAAAACCAAATTGTTTCGCATGTAAAATTCCATTTCTTGACAAGAACTCATTAATTTTTTGACCTATATATTTTTCAATAATTTTGTCTATACATGATAGTATGGTAATCGGTCTATAGTTGTTAGTGTCAGTATATATACCTTTTTTGTGAATAGGTCTCACTACTCCAATCTTTAATTTTGAATCAGGCTGTATCTCAAGAATCGCGATAGCGAGACAGGGGACATTTTCACAAATGATGTATTTCTGTTGCCGCTATAACAACAAATACTAAAAATAAAATAAAATAAATTTTTAGGGGGGGCTTCCATACAACAAACTTTTTTTCTTTTCTTTTTGTGTGATATCAATAACCGCAGCAAGTAGGCACTTGAAAATGGTACGGAACACTTCGTGCGCGAGCCCGACTCGCACTTGGCCGGTTTTATTTGATTGTCGCTAGTTATTTTTGATACTGCCAACAATATCTCTATGATTCTGTCATGTCGCAATCAAATAATAGTCCGGTCAATCTAGACATTTGAAGGTATATAAATTCCCAACAAACTGAAAGTGAGTAAAATGGATCAAAACATAATTAAATACAACATTTCAAAATTCCCCATCGTTCCTGTACATGTAAAAAAAATACTCGAGTTCAAATATCAAAGAAATGGGTTTTTCGCGATTGTCTTCAAAACAGGAAGTTTTATCGCAAAATTATGAAGATAAAAATTGTAAATCATAAAATGATCTGTAAAAAGGTATCAATATTTTTTTCCTAAAAGTCATCGTTTCTGAGATATAACGATTCAAAATTTTGTTGGGTGCCTGCCGTTTTGCCGAAAAGATTTTGACTAATTTTCATTACCCAAACAAATTTTGGCAACTTTTTTTTATGCCATTGTAATATTTCGAATGATTTTAGTACGCATATTTTTATTTGGTCAAATTTTTACTTGGAAAAATATTACGAAGTATAATTGATCATTTGATTAAAGACCAAATGGCATTTGGTCTTTATTCAAATGATTTATTACAGCAAACAATCTTCAGACAATAAACGTTTACCCGGAACTCAACCAATTAGATTAGGTTAATTTCTTCTTAAAAAAAATGGGTAGGTTAGGTTAGGTTAAAACTGTGACTTAATTACTTAGAAACGACTCGCATTAATAGAAAAAAGAGATTGTTTTTAGTAGGTTTCCCGTTGGTTGTTGGCTTGTGGTTGGCTTATTTGATTTGGCGTCAAAACTGTTATTCCAACTGAAATATTTGACTAAATAAAAAATTTTAAAAGTACTAGTTGGTAAACAAGTTATAGTTTAAACGTCCATTTCCCAAACATTGGGTTAGCGTTACAATTTTTTGTGAAAAGATTTGTTGCTAAGTAATAATTTGGCAAATAAACTTATGCGAAACATTTTTTGGGAAGTGAAAATTTGTCAAATTCCTTTCGGTCAAACTAGGGAGACCCAATTTTGTTACCATTACATATCTACGTTATCCAGGAATTACTCCGGGATAACGCAGCCATCTAATGGTGGTTTATTTTAAATCAGTAGATTACCCCGAACAATCTTTTCAATTTAAATTTTCAATCTTAGAAAATCAAATTCAATCTTACAAAATTTACCTATATAAATAATAAGTAAAGTCATAGATTTAAAAATATAAATAAATAGCCAACATTCAAACGAGATTAATACAAAATTAATTTGTAACTGAAAACGAATCTCCTGTTTTAACGAAGCCAAGTAAGTCCATAGTGATTAAATAACTTTATTTGGCTCGTGCCGAGGAAAAGCTTAAAGCTTAATCTTCAAGAAGCAATAAATGACAAATTTCATTACCGAGGTGCTTAAGTAATAAATAATGACCATTATTTTTAAGGGATATGAAGACTTTAAAACTTAACGGCTTTAGCAGACACTTTTTTCTGTAACGACAAAATAAGTGGGCACACAGATATTTTTGTAGCATATCTTTTCTTTTTTTTAAGACAACTCCCGCACTAGTGAAATTAATCCCTGTGTCGCGGGGGACTTTACAAACACTCAATTCAAGGACACAAAGTACACCCATACTCGGAACAATTATCTGTGGGTCACTCAAATAATTGTCCCGGGTAGAAGTCGAACCCAGAACACCAGATGTCCGAAGCAAACACCGTAATCACTGAGGTCAAAAAAAAGTCTTTACGGTGTCTAGAGATTATGATTACGATTAAAAAAATTGAAATCGTTTTACGGATCTGAGTACTTCCACGTGTATTGAGTCTCAAGTAAATGGAAAAACCAAGACTAACTTGACTTTTAATAAAAGTTTCCTTTCGCAATAACTAACTAAAAAAGAAATCATATTTGTATATTTATCATCGGAAGCCGATTACAGTACAATAAGTACATTTTTTTTGTCCGGGGGAGAATGCATTTACGCATCCCCTCCGCCGCTGGAGGGTTCCCGCGCCGGCGAAGGGATATGTGGGATACGCCCTCACCATAGCGTGGTATGCTTAGTCATACCACGAGGAGAGGCCCCTACACCACTCAAACCCCCCGGACACTCCTCCGTCCGCCGTTGGTGAGGCGAGGCTACGCGAGGCATTCCGGCCCTCCGACGGCACCCGCGGCCAAATTGGGACCGCGTTCTCTCCTGGGCCACACTATTGTAGCCCATTTGCCAAATAATAGGGACACCCGAAGTGTAGAGGCGTCCCTATTATTTGGCAAATGGGCTACAATAGTGTACCCTACTCCTCATGGGTCGGCCTCGAAGGGAGTGGAGCCCATGTGCCCCACTCCCCGAGGCCGAAGTCTAATAAACCTACCAATTTTTTTTTTTTTGTGAAAATAAAGGTTCAAAGAAATTACATGAGAGTGAGGCTTTAACAGATTTGATTTTAAACCACAGTGTATAAACACGAACCAATAAATATTATTCAAACTAAAGTGAAAAGCCAATATCGTTTGTTTGCGGCGGAATGTCTAACCTCGGAAAACTCGCGGCAAGAGATTTGTTTTAAAATCCTCTTCACATGTTCGTTTCTCTTTAACAAAATCTAAAAGGATTTACGAGAATACGTTTCACTTCCAATGTAGCTTTGTAAAATAAATAGAGGCTATGACTAAAGAAAGGATAGAACGTACACTTTTATAGAAAACACGGATATGTTTTAATGGACATCCTGTTATTTGACAAGAAACAAGTCACAAATTTGAAATTAAAATATAACATTTCGTAAATTTATATTTGATACAAACCACATTACAAACCATTCTTCCTGTAAACATCATAATTATGATATCATTTGACAAATGATTTAAAAGATAATATATCCAAATATTATCTGCAAAATAAATATTTTTATAATCATGTTGGTGGTAAAGCAACGCAAAGCTGCAATAACGTGTCTACATATAGGACAGGTTACTGCCAATACAAAATTATCAGTCATTAGTAAGTAGTAAATGATCAGAAATGGCATGAAATACGTTTAAAATCAGGTCGCAGTTAAAACTGTGACCATAACGCCATAAATTTTGCCTATAATGAGTCTATGATATATATAACTAGCGCCCCGTCCCGGCTTCGCACGGATGAAATGCTTATGTATTATACAAAAAAAACTTTCCTCTTGAATCACTCTATCTATGTAAAAAAACTGCATTAAAATCCGTTGCGTATTATTAAAGATCTAAGCATACATAGGTACAGACAGACAGCGAAAAGCGACTTTGTTTTATACTATGTAGTGATGTCTCAAAATTTATTAACTAGTTCTTCGTTTTTCTAATGTTTTATCTGATCTTTGAAACAAAAGTATCAAATTTTAAGCACATACTACTCTGAGAAAACCTGCGAAATAATTGTAGAACTTCTTTTGTTGCTTAAGCCTGAATCTCTCGATATAAATTCCCATGTTCTGATTAAAACATAATTATTCAATTTCTATACTCAACAAAAACCTAAAAGATATCAGTGTGTTTCCTAAAGAAGAAAGAATTTATCGACTAAATAAATCCTATAAAAGTGTAAAGCCGCGGCAGAGTATTTTTTTTATAAAACTCGGTCAGAAGAAGGAGGTTTGTGACCGGCTAAGTTTCGAATGCTTTGATTCAAAGTTGCGGCCGTCCCACGGCTATGAATGGCGGATGGCACAGTTTGTCTGAACAACTTTGACGATTTAGCTCGCCTCTGTCATTTCCAGTGTTCCAGGCTTATTCACAGTATCTTTGAATTTCACTGGACAGACAGCTTTGGTTATTGTTTTCGTCGTCTTTAATTTAGTTTTAAATTACTTTCTTGTTTATCCTGTGATGAATTTGCTAATCTTATTAAACGATTCTTAATGCATATCTTGGTAAATATTAGTAATAGTTAAAGGCAAATTGTTACAACGCCTGAAGAATCATTGGTAAAAAGTATAGTAGGTATGCACGTTCACGTATATATTGAGTTAAATAATATTATATGACCAAGCATCTGATTTTGTTTTTGCAATTTGATAGAGCCTATTTACACTTAACTAGGAAGAAGGTGTGTTTAGATATGATAGGTTTTGGACTTTTTTACAAGCCCATAATGTTAAAAATATATCAATATGGTGGTCGCTTATTAATGGGGTTTTTTTCAATAGCCACTGTTTGCTTTTTATATCATATATTGTCATGATTACTTACCTCTAATATGATGTATTTTCTGAAATAAAAATAAAATTCCATATCTTAGAATTTAAACATATTGATTACAGTTTGAGTTCTTTCCCAAATTTTTGAGTTTACCAGGTCTAGGTCAGACTAGTGTAGACCTGGTGCGATGGCTTCAGCGACCACCTCGTGGTGCACCCTGGGCAACGTCGGCCATCAATCTTTTGTTGGTGGTCGGCGGCTAACAGCTGGCCAGTTGTAGCGGGCCTCGACTTGCGACTGGAGGCCTGCGGGTGGGTGGCGTCTTACTGGGCGCCCCCGCCAAGTTTCTGTGATATTTTATTTATTATTAATAATAATATTAAATATTATATTGTTTTGTTGTTGTCGTCGCTGGAGTCTTTTTGGGCTCCGGCGGCAGGTGGGTCTCTTTTGAGGCTCACTGGTTGTCGAATAATGGGGTTTTTTTTGGCCTCATTGGCGGTTGGGTCTTTTTGGGCCCCCCACACATGTTGTTATGCTCCCTGCTTTTGCGGGTGAGCTTTGGTGTTTGGGGGACCGGCCTCACCGCCGGTCGGGGAGTTCGCTCCCAACCCGTAATCCCCAGTCATGATTTGGGGACCGGAGCCTTGGCTTAACCGCGAGGGTCGCGAGGATGCTAACTTCTATAAAAAATGCCCCAATCCAAGCTGTCGCACCGTGGCGAGGGATGAATGGCGGAGGGGTTACTCCGTCGCAAACGGTGCCAACCCCGGTCGAGCGTGGCGCTGGCCGGGTGTATTTGCCTTGCTGCGGGAATGGGCGTCACCCCGCAGTCGACTTTTTATATCGACCCTTGTCGTGGGATTAGCTATGAAAACCCTTAAAAAAATTTCAGGACGAGTGAGCGAGGAGAGTGGAGGCGGGAGCGCAAGCCCCCACGGAGAGGCCGAAAGCCCGGTGGAGGCGCGGGTCAACAGGCCCGCACCATACCACCTGCGTAGGGACAGAAGTCCCATGGTCCGCACCAGGAGCGCGGACCTGTTGGAAGGGCGCCTTTCGGATGCATCGTCCACCAGCTCGCTGGTATCGATGCACTCCGGCGACAGCGGGCGCAGGCCAACCTCTTCCCAAAGGAAGAGGCTGATCGAGGAGCCAACCGACGTAGCGTCGGAGTCGGGGTCGGAGGGCTCGGCTAGCTCAGTGTTGGTGCAGAGCAGCACCCCTGTGCAGAAGAGAGGACGAGGTCACCCGCCTGCCACTGGTGATTGCGTTGGTATTCAGAAGGCCCGCCCAGGCCCTTCTGGAAAGGGCAAGGGCAAGGGGAAGGTGTCGGTGGCTGCGCCCGCTGCTGCTCCCGCTCCCACGGCAGCGATGGAGCCTAGGTGGGAGGGGGGCTGGGAGACGCACCTCTCGAAAAACGCTCAGCGCAAGGAGCACCAGCGTTTGGAAGCGTCTCAAGCCCCCTCTTGTAAGGGGCCTCAGGCTCCCAAAAAGAGGAGGCGTAGGGGGAAACGCAGGGGTCAGTTGCGCGCCCCGCGCTCCTCTGTGATGGCACTCACCCTTTCTCCGGAGGCGGAGAGTAGGGGCACTACCTATGCCGAGGTGATTCGCAGGGCCCACTAAATAATTAATGTGGTGGACCTCGGAATCACCGAAATGCGGGCGCGCAAGGCGGCGACAGGGGGCCGCATCTTTGAGCTCCCGGGTGCGGATACCGCGGCAAAGGCGGACGCCTTCGCCGCGAAGTTAGCCGAATGTGTGGACCGTCACCCGGAAGTGGCGAAAGTCACCCGGCCCGAAAAGTGCGTCCGCGTTCGGCTTACCGGCCTTGACGATTGTACGACGGAGGTCGAGGTCGTTGAGGCGGTCGCCGGGGTCGGGGGCTGTAATGCGGCGTCCCTAAGACCGGGTGTGATCCGACGTCCGGCGGCAAGACTGGCCGGAGGGTGGTCTCGCGCGGTGTTCCACTGGGGTCGGTATTGGGGCCGCTCCTGTGGAACATCGGGTTTGATTGGGCGCTGCGGATGCGCGCAGCGTGATAGCGTACGCTGACCACTGCGCGGGCGGACACACTGGTGACCGCCCGCGCGCCCGATCATCGGCTTGCGACCATCTTGGCCACAGCAGCCGTGGCACAGATGGTCCCGTATTCGCCGTTTGGGCCTGCAGGTGGCGCTCGGTAAAACCGAGGCCCTTTCTTTTCATGGGCTTCGGCGAGCGCCACCTGCAGGCGCCCACCTCATAGTGGGCGGAGAATCCGTTGCTGTCGGGGACAATATACGATATCTAGGCATAGTCCTAGACAGCAGATGGAGCTGGCCCCGAAGCTGGTGGCGGCTGGCGGCTGGTTTGCCGAATCTCGGCAGACCCGGGAGCACCTGCCGCAAGCTGTACGCCGGAGTGATCAACTCCATGGCGCTCTACGGCGCCCCCATTTGGGTCGACGCCCTGAAGAGGCGAAACATTGCCCTGCTGCGACGTCCGCAGCGGGTCATGACCATCAGGGCGTCCCGCGCCTACATCACGATCGCGTTTGACGCGGCCTGCCTCCTTGCGGGGTCCCCTCCATGGGACCTGGAGGCGGAGGTTTTGGCCGCCTCGTACCGGGGCCGTTACGCGGGTTCTGGCCGCGACCCCTACCCATGGGGTTTTGCACGGTGGCGGACTGAGGTCCGTCGCCAAACCGGAAATGGAGCGGCTAGAGGCTGCGCTGCGGAGCGGATTGCGTACGGTGGAGGCGATTCGGCCCCATCAAAAAAATTGGGCCGGTCGCCGTCACGGCGACGTCACCTACCACGTTGCACAGGCGGTAACAGGCCATGGCCGCTTCGGCCACTACCTGTGCAACGTGGCGCAGAGAGAGCCGGACACTCGCTGTCACCACTGTTACTGTGCCGACGATACGGAGCAGCACACAGTGGTGGAGTGTCCGGCGTGGGCCAACAAGCGAAAGGAGCTCGTTGGCGTGGTGGGAGACGACCTCTCGCTGCCGACCATCATTTCGAAGATGGTCCAAAGCGAGAGGTCGTGTGAGGCGGTTGCCTCCTTCTGTAGACAAGTAATGTCGCAGAAGGAGGTCTTCTTCTCTCTCCCGCGGAGCGGTAGAGGGAAGAAGATCCCTCTGCCCACCCGCTCCGCAGACGGCGTGTTGGCCGTCGGCGGCGGGCCGAAACCCGCCGCCTACCGCCCTAGGCTCAGCCTCGGGGAGTGGGCAACATGAGCCACACTTCCTTCGAGGCTGACTGACTGAGGAGTAGGGACGCCTCTACACTCCGGGCGTCCCTATAATTGGACAAATGGGCCACTGTAAGTGTGGCCCAGGAGATCCCGCGGTACCATATTGGCCGCGGGTGCCGTCGGGGGGTCGGATTGCTCATGCGTACCCGGCCACCGCCAACGGCGGATCGAAGGAGTTTCCGGGAGGTTTAAGTGGTGTAGGGTCCTCTCCTCGTGGTATGAGTTTAGCATACCACGCTATGGAGAGGGCGAGTCCCACATATCCCATTGCCAGCGCGCGAATACGCTGCAACGGCGGTGGGAATGGGTAAAAGCATTTGACCCCGGACAAAAAAAAAAAGTCAAATACCTTACAGACTTGGTCAATCCTAATAATGTAAAAGCATTTGACCTTGATGGGTTATAACACCGCAATGTATTATTTCCCACCAGCTTAGATATATATGGAATAATATCAATAAGTGCTAGTTTTGTGTCCCGGGTGAGGCAAGGTATTCAGTTGGGAACGCGTAACGAGTACTCTTATAGCGTCAATTTCATACCACTCCGCTCTCGGGATCTTATAAAAATATCTCGCATACCTCTGCTATCGCCAAATACTTAAATAAATATCTAGAGGATGCCGGTCGCCGAGTGAAATATCCAATAGCTGTTTCTATGAGAGTTCTTATCATACTATACTGTAATAAAAGATAGAAAATAGTTTGAATGTATAGTGATGATCCAAGATTATTTTTTAGTATTGCCGCTTGTATTGTTTTGTATGTTGTTTCTTTAAATGTTGTACTCGGAACTTTGAAAAAAGAGCTGGTCGCTACTTCTATATTATATACTTCTTATTTATATGTTATCCATATATTAGCAGATGGTATCATAATTATAGTGATAACGGTACTCTGATTTATTTTCACACATCAGATTTAGGGGACCTTACCCCGCGATATATTGGAAGGTGTGTGTATGCATCGGTTTACATTTGTTATTTCGTAATTAGATTCTGGTTCTAGGGTTCCGTAGCCAAATGGCAAAAAACGAAACCCCATATGGATTCGTCATGTCTGAATGCCTGTCCGTCCGTATGTCACAGCCACTTTGTTCCGAAACTATATTCTGTGAACCGCATTAAGATTTTCACACAAAAATAGAAAAAAAACAATAAATTTTGGGGGCTACAAATACTTAGAACTGAAACTCAAAATGTGTTTTTCATCAAACCCATACGTGTACCCATCTATGGATAGGTCTTCAACAATTATATTGAGATTTCTTATTTCATTTTTTTCCAAACTGAATAGTTTGCGCGAGAGACACTTCCAAAGTGGTAAAATGTGTGCCCCCCCTGCAACTACTAAAATAAGAGAATGATAGAACTCAAAAAAATATATGATGTACCTACATTACCATGCAAACTTACACCAAAAATTGGTTGTCATAAATCGTAAACCGCAATTTACCTTTCATTCAATCAACTCAAATACATCTATATATATAAAAGAAAGTCGTGTTTGTTACAACACTTATAACTCGAGAACGGCTGGACCGATTGCCATGGTTTTTGATTTGTTGGATTTGTTTCCGTCCCGAATAGCAGAATACATTTTAAAAACAAAAGAAAGTCGTGTTAGTTACACTATTTATAACTCAAGAACGACTGAACCGATTTGGCTGAAAATTGGTAGGGAGGTAGCTAAGAACTGGGAGAAGGACATAGGATACTTTTGGGTAGGGGTAGGGTAGGGTAGGGTAGGGGTAGGGTAGGGTAGGGGTAGGGTAGGGGTATGGTAGGGGTAGGGTAGGGGTAGGGTAGGGTAGGGGTAAGGTAGGGGTAAGGTAGGGGTAGGGTAGGGGTAGGGGTAGGATAGGGGTAGGGTAGGGTAGGGGTAGGGTAGGGTTAGGGTAGGGGTAGGGTAGGGTAGGGCAGGGGTAGGGTATAAAAGTCCACCCGTGCGAAGCCGGGGCGGGCCGCTAGTATAAAAATAAAACCCAATTTCATCAACTGGTAGGCCACTTGACAATGGTACGGAACCCTTCGTGCGCGAGTCTGACTCGCACTTGGCCGGTTTTTTTAATATCTGAGTAGTTTGTTACAATAAGAATAATCAATCCTATCTGATATTTGTATGCCTATAACAGCAAAGCATTTGACATCATTATATTTTGTCACTTTTATGCAAATTTATTCTTGCATCACACTCATGTTTGGTTGCAAATAAAAATATTGTCATCTTTATCACCCATAGTAAATACACCTGACAGGCAATATGTCAGGCGTAATTACTATGGGTATGCCTGCCTCGATGGAGGTCGATGTTCAACAGTGGACGTTATACGGGATACGTATTTTGTAATAGACCTATTTATCGTAAATCTTATAAATTCGGCAAGCCTCAAGGAAATTATATGGTTGTCACAATAAATTAATGTTAGAACATTTGCCATCGAACATCAATGTATTAATTATTCACATCAGGGGACAGTATTTGCTAATTGATTGCGTGGTTAGTGGATTTGCATATGAATATTAACATACAAACCTTCATTTATATACAGCCAATAAATGTATACAGGCATCAGTGATTAACGGTTAGATGACTGGATGACGTAACTAACAGCACAACAACAGATACAAATTTGTGATCCTTGTATTCGAATTAACTCCAGTGCATAAGGTCAGAGGATATTACAGCGCATTTCTTGAAGGAGATCTGTTACTGTCACTTTTCTGATGAGTAGACAAAACATGCCTAATGCGATACCCACGCTAAAAAAAGGTAGGTATCTAATGTACAGGTAAATTCCAGCGGCTCTTATGAACAACTAGAAATTCTTTGGGTGGGCAAGGCATTCCAACCGCTCAACCAATTTTTTTTTCTGGAATGTTTATCCTAATTAAATTCCGATGCAATGCTTTCGATTATAAGTTACGAAGGCCGTTTCGTAATAAATACACGTTATATAAAATAAAAGATAACTACTCTATTTTTGTACGTATACATACCTATATTCTTTTTTTTGTTTTACGTTAATAACACAGGATATATATGGGTACCTACAAACTGATCAAATTGTTTACTTTTGTGGTAATTGCGTTATCTATTAATATAACCTCTAGAACTTAATTGAGTTGTTGTTCAGAAGGCGAAGGGAGGTATCTATTTCAGTTATACAAATATGTACTCCATAATATTACTGTTTGCTTTCACACTGTCGACCTAACTGTGACGTGTATTCGTCATAGTAATAGGGTCGGCACACACTTAGTGGAAAGTTATTTTTAGTTGGTAATAAATTAATTTAAAATGTACCATCTATAGCATAATATACATAAATGCACATACGGACATCAACACACCCAACTACAAAGTCATACGAGTTAAGACTGAAAAACTAATGACAGAAAATGCGCACAGTGCATTCCTCACAACACGTAAACAACCAAGCCCCCTTGCTGTGTAATTTTATTCAAACATTGCTACAACTTGATACCTCAGTGCGGCAGGTGGATATCCCTCGATTGTTTATTATGTTTGCTTCGCACATTTTTGTGGCTGTTTTAATACCGTATATCGGTAGGTCAAGGTTGCATAGCAGTAGCTGATTTGTGTTAACTTGTGTGCATGAAGTTTTACCGTGCTTCCTTCTTTAGTAATATTGTTTGTTTCTTGCCTTGACGACAATGTTGCTGAGGTTGTATCACATACTAGGTCATGCAGTTTGGTGTAATGGGCATCGTTGCATTCCTTGCATCTTTTCTGTGAGTTGCATTTCTTTCCGTTATGCGGAAACATTTAATTCTTGCAAATGTTTAGTTTCTCAATTGTCCATACCGTCCATAGTTTTTATACCGGGCGTACTTTGTAAGAATTCTGTGCAGTTGACTGATATATGATCTATTTTGCAAACAGGACAATTTCTTTGTTGGAGTTCCAGTGAGTCGGAACTGATTCCAGTGCGTCGGAATCGATGTGGGTCCCAGTGAGTCGGGACCGTTGTGGCTGTGACTGCGTGCGGCAAAGCTGGCTGTGCTGCGTAGATCGGTGCATGTGAGGTCGTGTACGCAGTGCCGTGGTGCTGTAGCCGGAGTCTGTGGAGCCGTTGTGAAGTTTTTTTTTTTATATGTATGTTGATGAACACTAGCCCTGTTGACTTCACTGTTTGAGAAGTTCTTGTTGTCTAGCGTCCATAATTGTTGTATGTTTGTTGTTGAATACTAGCCCTGTTGACTTCACTGTTGCTGTAGTACTTGTTTGAGAAGTGCTTGTAGTCTAGTGTCCCTATTTGTTGTATGTTTGTTGATGAACACTAGCCCTGTTGACTTCACTGTTGCTGTAGTACTTGTTTGAGAAGTGCTTGTAGTCTAGTGTCCCTATTTGTTGTATGTTTGTTGATGAACACTAGCCCTGTTGACTTCACTGTTGCTGTAGTACTTGTTTGAGAAGTGCTTGTAGTCTAGTGTCCCTATTTGTTGTATGTTTGTTGATGAAGACCAGCCCTGTTGACTTGACTGTTGCTGTAGTACTTGTTTGAGAAGTGCTTGTTGTCTAGTGTCCCTATTTGTAGTACGTATGTTGATGAACACTAGCCCTATTGACTTCACTGTTGCTGTAGTACTTGTTTCAGAAGTGCTTGTAGTCTAGTGTCCCTATTTGTTGTATGTTTGTTGATAAACACTAGCCCTTTTGATTCTCTGTTGTTGTAGTACTTGTTTGAGAAGTGCTTGTAGTCTAGTGTCCCTATTTGTTGTATGTTTGTTTCCGAACCACCAACTGTTGATGTTTCCTGTAGCGATAGCAGCGTCCGAAGGAATCTCTCCGTACGATATTGTGTCTCAATCTGACTGGGGCGATCCGCTTGTGGAAGACCAGTCAAACCGATTCGCTATCGTAAGTTTTGAGACTCTTGGTACCTGGGTGGCTTGCAGGACTGTTGAATCCAGTAGCGGTGATCCGGCTCGAAGGACCATAAATGTACGAGCAATAAACTCCGTACACTGGGATGTTGCTGTCGGTTTGCCGGGCGAGGTGGTGTGCCCGGCGGCCGACGGCCTTTAATCACACGGGATGTGACAGGAAATAAACTCACTGTTCTCGTCCGTAAAATGATTATTGTTTATTGTTAAAACATATTATTTGATATGGTGAAATGTAAGTTATTTGTGGCGGGTGCAATATCCTAGTCAGCAAGTGTACGCGAGTCATCGGCACTTTAATAATGCTTAGTTAGGTAAAAACTGAAACAATTAATATCATGTGGCGATGCTCGTACAGTAGCTTTGTTTGTAGAATAAATAAGCTTATACCGTGCGTAGGGGCGCTTCTTCCAGTGGCCGGGGTGCACTTATGTGCATTTTATTTTATTTTGGTTTTTTTTTTAACTTTTCTACAAAAAATCTCAAATTGATGATGAAATTTGTTTATTTATTTATTTGGCTCTACAATTAAAATTAGAATAGAATATTGAATGGATAATAATAATAATTAAATATAATCTATTGTTAGAGGGACAGAATAATGACTCACAAAAAGGGATGCCAAGTGGTGGGGACGAGACTATATAACGCCGTGCACGCTCATTTCTCGTCTCGGAGCGCTACAGTTCACTTGCCTTAGTCGAATCTCTGCCCATTTGTTTAGTCATTTTTGCCTAAGATCTGATTTTATATTTTTCATTGTGATTTCGTGTAGTCGCGTTATTTTCTTTGTTGTATAAAATCATAAAATTACTGAAGTATTGTTAATTTGAAGGTTTTAATTTTGTTTTAAAATATTAATGTTTGAGAAATAAAGTAATGTGTAGTTCGTAGTATTTCTTTTTATTATTTTCTTTGAAGTAATCTAAAATCAGAAGTGGGATAAAAGAAATTTCACGTGTCCTGATCAGTTTAGCTTTCTTTGTAAAATCAGTTGACTATTCTAAAAACCTTTTAACTTTTGCGTTTCATCGTGGTGAGTGAGTGTCCAGTGAAGTTTGGAAATCTTCAAATTTTTGGTAAAGTATAATTTGGAGTAATTCCTGGTGAGTACATTTCCAATTTAATAAGTGTGTTGCTGGAAAGTGTTTGTGCTTACGATACAGTGAAAAAAAAAAATAATTTCTTAAGCTTGTTCGGTTAAAATATCGAGTGCTTATTTGCTATTGTGTAAAACCATTCTTAATAGATTTTTGTCGAGTACTTTAAATTTGCATTGAGGTTAAAATGCCCAATAAAAGTCGGAAATATAAATCCCAATCCAAATATCGTGATTCGCGATCGCGGTCTAGAAGACGCAAATCGCGTTCACGTTCTCATTGTCGGACCCCGCGATCATATTATAGAGACTGCCGATCGCGTTCGCGTTCCCGGAGTATAAATTCAAGGTCGCACTCTAGGGATCGTACTAAGAGAACTCGTTCGTATTCTAGAAATCTTGAAACAGTCTCTAGCGCGCAAAACTCACGTTTTCATAATACCCACAAACAAGACATTCCTTATAGCAATAATGTAACAAACCAAATGCAACAAATTCTGGACCGATTAACGTCGTTGGAAGAACGACATCGCTTGCATTCGCCGCAACCGTGTGGGCCTGATGCTGGGGCGTGTTCAACTACGCCACCGCGGCCGCAGGCGATGACTGCGGCTGCAGCAGCGAACAAAGAATTTGCCGCTATCGTACCAGAAGGATGTTCCTCTGGCACAACTCCTGGTCGTGATGACAGCGGGACTGATCGCATTATTGATGCGATAAAATCAATTAACACTACGGTGAGATCTAACCAAGCTTATTACATTTCTAATTTTGATCCAAATATTAACGACATAGATTCCTGGTGCGAGGAGGTAGATCGTGCTAAGATTTTAAATAATTGGAACGATAATGAATGCCTATCTCGCATCGGGAATTGTCTTAAAGGTGATGCTAGGACTTGGCTCAATGAATGGATTTCTAGCGACCGTAGCTGGAGTAATTTTAAAAAGGAATTTAAACCATTATGTCCTAAAAAACCTGATGTAGCCAATATTTTGTACGAGGTCATGAGTACCAACTCTGATAGATACCCAACATATGCTGATTATGCTCGCCGTTCCTTATTAAAGTTACGAATCGTTAGAGGATTAAGTGATGAACTGATCTCGGCAATAGTAATAAGGGGTATAACGGACTCTCAAATACGTGCTTCAGCCACTAATGCCAAACTCATGCCAAATGATTTAGTAGATTTTTTTTCTATTTATGTTAAATCTAATACGCCGCGTATTACTAAAACAACTACCAATGCTCTGATTGCTGATCGTTTTACTAAACAAAACTCTTTTATAAACGCACGAAAAAGGCGACTTGACGAGAAGGGCTGCTTTTCGTGTGGTAAACTGGGCCATAAACAAGCTACTTGCACAAAAAAATTTAACCCTTCTAATAATAATGACAAGGATAAAAACGTCCAATCAAATAATTCTCCAAATAGTTTTACAGTGTCTGATCAGTGTAGTTTTTGTAAAAAGGTTGGTCATAAAGTCGAGTTTTGTTTTGCAAAAATGAGATCCAATTCCCGTGATACAAAAAATATTAATTTTTGTCGAGAAAACCCTAACAAAAATGCTAAAGATATTGTGGTAGCAGTGATACATGGGATTCCTGTTGATATTCTCATCGATAGTGGTTCAAGTATATCATTAATTTCCTCCTTATTATTAAAACACTTTAAGTGTGCGCGTAAACCTGCTTTTAGGGTTTTGAGAGGCATTGGTGGTCAGGAGATCGAGTCTACTTACTACGTTACTTTGCCCATAGAATTCAGTGAAATAACAATAGAGGTAGATTTACATGCAGTTTCCGCCGAATTAATGAATACCCCCATTATTATTGGTACTGATGTGTTGAATCGGGAAGGAATCACATACGTTCGCACACGAGATCATCAATACATTACTAGCAAACCCCGCCTTGCAAATAATGTTATGTGCGCAGCATCATTGGAGCAGTTTCTTATTCAGACTCCCTTAACTGGTAACGATTTAAAAAAAATACTTAATTTAATAGATGAATTTTCGAAATTCTTTATAACTGGAACCGCTACATCCACTGTCACTACTGGTAGCATGTCAATCAAATTGAATAGTAGCATTCCTATTAATTACAGGCCGTATAGGCTCTCGTATCCAGAGATTTTGAAGGTTCGCGAGATAATTCAAGATCTTCTAAATAAAAATATTATTAGGGAGTCTGAATCTGAATATGCCAGTCCAATCTTATTAGTGAAAAAGAAGGATGGATCTGATCGTATGTGTATCGACTATCGTAAGTTAAATGAGATCACGATAAGAGACCGTTTTCCTTTACCATTAATCGAAGACCAAATTGATCGATTGGGCAAACATAAATACTTTACAAGTCTTGACATGGCCACGGGGTTTCATCAGATTCCAATGGCTAGTGACTCTATACCGTTGACGGGATTTGTTACGCCAGAGGGCCATTACGAATATTTAAAGGTCCCTTATGGCTTGGCCAATGCCCCTATCGTCTACCAGCGAATAATATCAAAAACCCTTCGTCAACACTTGGAGTCTGGTGAAACTCTAGTGTACATTGATGATGTTCTCATACTGAGTAATTCGATCGATGAGGGTCTGCTGAACCTTCATAAGGTACTCCGGACTTTGACTGATTCAGGTTTCTCCATAAATCTTAAGAAATGTAATTTTCTGTCTACAAAAATAGAATATTTAGGACGTACAATCAGTCAGGGTCAGGTCCAGCCGAGCGAAGGAAAGGTTCAAGCCCTCGTTTTGGCACCAATTCCCAAGAACGTAAAACAGGTCCGTCAGTTCTTAGGCCTTGCTAGTTACTTCCGCCGTTATATACCCAGTTTTGCTACTAAAACCATTTCTATCACCAATTTAACCAAGAAAGGTGTGCCCTTTATTTGGGGTAGTGAACAGG
This sequence comes from Nycteola revayana, assembly GCA_947037095.2. Taxonomy (NCBI): domain Eukaryota; kingdom Metazoa; phylum Arthropoda; class Insecta; order Lepidoptera; family Nolidae; genus Nycteola; species Nycteola revayana. The sequence goes on from OX344843.2 coordinate 10,131,288, forward strand.
AAGAAGCACGCCAATTCATAATTTCACAACTTACAAGTGAGCCAGTTTTGGCAATTTATGATCCCAATTTGCCCATAGAGGTTCATACTGACGCGAGTTCCCTCGGGTACGGAAGTATGATTCTTCAAATTCACGAAAAGGGGTATAAGCGGGTGGTTGGGTACTTTAGCAAACGAACCCAGGGTGCTGAGCCAAGGTATCATTCCTATGAGCTAGAGACCTTAGCCGTCGTTAAAGCCTTGCAAAATTATAGACACTATTTGGTCGGTGTTCATTTTAAAGTCGTAACTGACTGTAATGCTCTTAAAGCTACACAACAGAAAAAAGATTTATTACCACGCGTAGCCAGATGGTGGATATATTTGCAGGACTTCGACTTTACTTTGGAGTACCGTAAGGGTACTTCCATGTCGCACGCTGACTATCTCAGCCGTAATCCCGTAAATGTATGCGAGGCACGCAGACAGCAGAATTGGGCTCAGATAGCGCAGTCTGCTGATGAAGAAACCCAACAGCTTCTCCAAAAATTGACAGACGGACAATTAGACTCAAATCGTTATATACAGAAAAATGACCTACTCTATTATAAATATTCCCCGGTGGGTGAAAATCCCAAACTTTTGTGTTTTGTGCCCAAGGGTCACAGACTTAGTTTACTCAGAATTTTTCACGATGAGCATAATCATCCGGGTGTTGATAAGACGATAGAACTAGTCAGAAAACATTTTTGGTTCCCTTCTTTAAACTCTTTTGTCAAAAAATACGTAAATCATTGTTTAATATGTATAACTCATAAAAGGGTGCCCCGGGCCCCTTATCAACTCATACATTCGTGGGAAAAACCTTGTGATCCTTTTGAGGTCATTCATGTAGACGCTTTAGGGCCTTTACCTCAATCCAACGGTTACAGATATGTACTTATCGTAATAGATGCTTATTCAAAATATTGTCTTTTGTATCCTATGTTTGGACAAGATGCTAATGAGTTAAAAAGACATTTTACAAATGTAATATCCTTATTTGGTACGCCAAAACTAATTGTAGCAGATCGTGGTCGTATGTTTCAAAGTTCAGAATTTACAAAACTTGTAACAGAGCTAGGCATTGATATGCATCTTATTACTCCTGAGATGCACCGTTCAAACGGGCAGGTTGAACGTTATTGTCGAACCTTACTAAACATGGTTCGCATAGAATGTAATCATCGAGGAAATGAATGGTCCGAAGCTATGTGGAGATTACAGTTAATTTTGAATATAACAAAACAGAAAACTATTGGACAGTCCCCCCTGAACTTATTGGTTGGCATCGAGGCTGCTACACCTCTTATCCGTCATCTTGTGCGAGATGTCGCTATTGATGGCTCTCATCCGAACCGTGAAGCTCTGAAAGAGTTGCACAGACAAAGCGCTTCAGAGCGTTTGTCGATAAATCAACATCAACAAGATGCAACTGTGAATGCAGATCGGAGACCCCCTCGAGTCTTTGAAACGAATTCTTTTGTCTTTGTTATAAAACAGGCACAATCTACTGGCAAGCTCGACTCGGGCATGCGCGGGCCCTACAGAGTGGTCAAGGCGCTCCCTCATGGTCGGTACGAGCTGCAACTATTGGCAGGCTCTTATGGAAAGACGACCCAGGCTGCGGCAGAGTTCATGGTGCCGTGGCGAGGGGAGTGGACTCCAGAAGCATGTATGGCATTCTTCGAGGGTGAGTCCGTACTGTTTTTGCGTGGCAAGCAAACTTCGGGCCTAGGTCACGCATTAGCGGTTGCCCATGGTATGCATACTTTGGGCCTATGCCATGGTGTATTGTTGTTCATGGTATGCTAACTTTGGGCCTATGCCATAATGTGTAATTGTACATGGTATGCTAACTTCGGGCCTATGCCATGTTTTGTCGTAAGGAATATGCTAACTTTGGGCCTATGTTCCTTACTGTGTGTATTATTGTTCTTAACATGGTAATTCCGCTCAAGCGACTGCAGCGTTTGTGTTGAATTATCATGATGAATGTAATTTACAGAATTATTTTCTGGAGATTACATTTTTTTTTAAATTATTTTTCTGAGTATAGAACATGTTCTGTTTCTGTCACAGGGTCAGAACCCAACGATGATGTGGAGTCCACAACTGAGCGACTGGCTAGTCATAACGTGCTTTCCCATGAGGGATCTCCGGAGCCTATACCAGGCCCCTCGAGAGAATCCGTGCAACCGAAGACACAGGAACACGGGGACGTGTTCCAGTCAGGAGAGGCCGTGTTAGAGGGACAGAATAATGACTCACAAAAAGGGATGCCAAGTGGTGGGGACGAGACTATATAACGCCGTGCACGCTCATTTCTCGTCTCGGAGCGCTACAGTTCACTTGCCTTAGTCGAATCTCTGCCCATTTGTTTAGTCATTTTTGCCTAAGATCTGATTTTATATTTTTCATTGTGATTTCGTGTAGTCGCGTTATTTTCTTTGTTGTATAAAATCATAAAATTACTGAAGTATTGTTAATTTGAAGGTTTTAATTTTGTTTTAAAATATTAATGTTTGAGAAATAAAGTAATGTGTAGTTCGTAGTATTTCTTTTTATTATTTTCTTTGAAGTAATCTAAAACTATATCAATTTTTATCTATATATTTTTATTTGTCGTTTGGCATCCGTGGCTTCAAAACTGGGGCTGGCTAGAATACCAGCGCTGCGCTATAGATTTTTGATGTAGCTTAATGCTGAATCCAGTTCCCATTTATGGTGCATATAACACTGTAATAGTATTAATCAATTTTTATATTTTATTTCCTTGCATGTGGCATAATCTATTATCAAAATTCACAATCATCTCGGGAACTTTTTTTTGTTATCCTGGGGGAAATGCATTTACGCATTCCCACCGACGCCACTGTGTTGCCGCGGGCGGACAAAAACCAATTTTGAAAACTTGAAGGTATATGAAAAAACATAAACGGAAATCAAAATTGAATAGGTACTTCATCATATTCCAAAAAATGGAGGGTAGTTATGTAATAAAAACTGCGAGAAATCACTTGTCAAAGTACACTATCGTAAGTGACTGCGGTTTAAAGCGAAAACTTAACATAGTTAAAGTAATAATAATTTTAGAAGTGATTAGTATTTCCAAAATAAACAACATGGAATCTACAGTTCAAGGTAAGGTCTTTTAGAAATTATGCATAAGTTTCTTAAACATAAACCTATTTACGCATATAGCGTGCTTAAATATACGACTCAGAATTTGATTATAAATAAAATTCACGAGAAGATTTGTATGTTCTTTCTATTTCTTTCCGTAACAAAATTTTAACAGTAATTATCTCTGGACTACATACTATTAGCATGTTAAAACAAATGTTGCTACTACACACTACCCGATTTTTTAAAATTAATTGTTTATCACAGGACGCGTGGTTGAATTTACTCGTCGCGAACTTGTGGACATCATGTTTAAAGATCCTGTAAAAATTGGGATCGAAAGGGCCAGAATTTACAAGAAATGATAATTTCGAAGACTAACTGTCCTCCAGACAATCAAAATGCTACTCGGTATAAGGTGTCACTGTTTTTAAATAAAATTAAATTGAAATACTTAGATGCCGGTCGAAGGAAAGATTTATTTTATAAAAGGCATTCAGCTTGGCTAAATGAAAAGGAGATGTTTCCAAATTATGCAGCTCTTCCTGGACCAGGCCGTCCGTCTTCTTCTTTTGACGTAGTAGGTGAGAGGTCCAAGCGAAGAAAAGTTGCTCACATACATGTAAAAACTAATTTAATTTCATTGGATAAGTATTTTTCGTACAATTACTGTCTTTAGGTAGTAAATTAATAACACAAATAATTTTTTCCGTGACTTAGTATGGAGCGGCAAGACTGTGCGACGCTGCAGCGTATTCGCGCGCTGGCGATGGGATATGTGGGACTCGCCCTCTCCATAGCGTGGTATGCTATAACTCATACCACGAGGAGAGGGCCCTACTACCACTAAAACCCCCAGGACACTCCTTCGATCCGCCGTTGGCGGGGGCCGGGTACGAAGCATCTCCTGCCCTATTCAACTAAACGCCGACCCATGGACGATTTAATGTAGGTATCTGTGTCGCGTAAGCTTGTAAACTAGAGTTACAAGGATAATGAAATTACAGAAATAATCTATCACGTTTCTGAAAACAAAGTCGAGCTTAGTCGACTCTAGTACATTTAAGTCTGTAGTCCTTCTCACTTATTTGTCCGCTGAAATAGCATAAACCTCGTAGATAATGTAAGTCTAAAAAAGCCAGTATATTTTCCAAGGGAACTATGCTGCTGGATACATCGCAATGAAATACCTAATCCAAAATGAAAGCAGAATAATTACAGATCACTATGCTTCTGTCTCATTGTCGATGTATTTATGCAAAATTTTGTCATTCTATACCTGATGGCAGAATTTGCATAAATGGCTTGTCTTGTTGGAAAACAGTACATTTGACATTGCTTTTTGGTATTACAACTACCTACATTTAGGAAAGTCTTTGATTAAAAATAAGAAACAGAAGCTTAAAAATATCAGATTGTTAACTTGTCTCTTAAGAAGTCTCAGATATGAATGGAACTTAGAGTATACATAAAATTAAAGACTTATTATAGAATTTTAAATTATAGAATTGTCGCTACGATCCGTTACATAAATTGTAAGCAGGTGTAATGTATGGCATGGCGCTTTTATAATCAAAATAAATATTTTTATTTTTGAACCGCGTATGTTGCACTTTTATCATCATAATTATCATAGTATTTTGTTGGTCTTGCAACAACACCGGTGTCGTTGCAAGACACCCGTGCCACCAGTTCATACTCCGTAAGGCGCGCACTTTAAATTGCTTATAGATACTCCAACGAATGAAAATATGTAGTCAAGTTATATTAACCAATTTACATAACGCAATTTAGATATCCTTTTATTTAAAGCATTACATTTTCAAGCAAATTTCCTGTAAACCTACATACAGTAGCATAGTACTCCACGACTTTTTGCGTGAGTAGGTGGTAAATCTAATATGTAAATAGATTTTATTTTTAGGTATTATATATTTCTGAATGCAAAAGGGCCAATGATCACAAAATAGTATCATCCCAATACCAGGAATAAATAAACACCGAATTATATGAGAAAGAAACTAACATTTTTGCGAGAAATACAGAGAAAAATAAAGGTAACATTTTCTATCAACGCGTAACGGAAACAGAAATTAGATTTCGGAACGAAGCTCAATGACGTTTTGTCGTAAAAATACATTCATATTATTTATAGTTGTTGTACTTTGTATTAAACAATATTATACAAAAATGTATTAAATACAGGAACTAAAATCATATTTAGTATATTTCAAATTAGAAAACTATTAATTACCTACACTCTATTAGTAGGTAATCGCGATTACGCATTTTTTTCATCATTTCTCAAGATGTATAGTTAACCTTAATAAACTTAATGGTTACCTTAGTATTCCTTTAATAAGGCATGGTATATCTTGAAATGCTTTAACAATTGATTCAATGGCTTTACAAATTTACAATCACAACAACGGTTTTAATTCCATCCATCCCTTTTATATGAATATTAAACAAACGAGTGTAAAGTGTAGTAGGTATGTATGAAACTTAAAGCTGTGATTTTGTATTATATGTGTAAAGTTTCAGGTCTTAACTTAATAAAAAAATTACCGACTAACTTATAGAATGCGCTGAAGAAACATAAAGCAAAATGTAATACAAATGTTATTAAAAAAAGTAGTTATTGTTCTTAAACTTAATTTTTCATTTAGTTTTTGTATCATAAAATGTGTTGGCCTGTAATGATTTAACCAATTCAACCACGGTGAAACCGAACCGACTGTTGCAATTTATTCCACTTTCCACGTTTCTATGAGGTACCTATATTTGATGACTTTAGCAACAAGCTCAACTAGACCAGGGCTTATCAAAAAAAATGTTAGTTTATTATTGAAATAAAATAATAATTTACTTACGCTAGTAGGTACCTATTATATAGCTGTGGGGAAAAAACTAGTAAGTAAGTAAGTAACGGGAAAACGATTTATGCTTTTATAAGTATATTATACAAACGAGTATAAAGTGTAGTATGGATGAAGTTTAAGGTACATACTTAAACTTAAAATCCACCATCTAAAGTTCATACGGAATCGTAAGGCGGGATAAGGGTTCACGAGAAAGTCGAGATTGTAATTGCATATTTGAATAAATCCATTAATTGTATTACATAAGCAACACCTCACTTTATTTTAATTCAGGCTTTTAATTTACATTATTTACAATTAAACGACCATTTAAAATACTTTGTCCAGGGGATTTGAATGTGTCTCGAGTTTGATAATATATATTTTGATAATATAACAGCACTGTCTCTTCAAGAATAACACTAAAATTATTTCAATGAGCGCTCCGAAAGAGCTCCGTAAAATCTCAGAAAATTAGAGGGACTGTACTAACTGAAATAATGTTATCACCACAGTAGCATAAATTAGGAATTATAAGTTTTAGTTTAAATTAGCTAATGTTAGTTATGTAATACATTTCATATTTACTTTTATGCTCCGAAAAACATTTTGTAAAGCATTGCAGTGGATTTTTCATGTATTTGCATGTTGGGATTTTAATTAAATCACAACAATTATTCCAGCTGAACACGTAGACAACGTGAGCAACGTAATATCAAAAATCGAAAACTGAAACGTTTTTTGCAAATATGTGCATGTACGTGTATTTTTATTGTAGAAATGTCCCCTAATATTTTCTTATAATGTCCCTCTTCTCACACCTGTACATCACTAATCAATGTGGCATTGTAATATCTGGTATGACGCTGACTTAAGAGCTCTGATTTAAGGTTAAGCTGAATTATAATCTTTTTTATAAAAATGAAGTAATCCATCCAGGACTTCAAGTGCCTAGAAATACTGCCAACAGTATTTTGTTTGTTAAAATAAAGAAGCAATTGAAAGCTCAAAAAAATTCTTCCATGAGGAAAACATAGGAAGAAGGATAATCTCTAACTTTGACAGAACTTCCATAAAAATCCGTAAAAAAAAAAACAATTTATCCTACTATATTTTTTTTATCTGAGGATTGAAAAGCGACATGCGTGCACCCGTATTAGCTAGTTACTGTTACATTAATTATGTACAATTATTTTTATAAGAGTAATTGAGAACACAATATGATATGACCATAAAATCTGTACCAATACGGATTCTGGATTTATACAGCTGAATTACGTCGCTTCAATTGCAATATAAATCACGTTCTCCAAACCCAAAATCCTATAACACCAAACTACAATAGAAATCCTTACAATCACGAGATATATTGCAGCAATTGTCTAAAGCGATTCACGACTCCCTGAGCGATATTTGCGGTAACATGTAGTACTGGCGTCATAATACAATGTGCCGACTGCTCCATATCGATAAGCGACGTAACTGGTCCGACGGGAGGCTTTTAGCAGGAGACAGAAGCACACTTTGCTAGGACGTCGATGTTCATCGCATGTAAATGATAATGAAACTCCGGTGACATTCCATCCCACCTTTCCCACTAATATTATAAACGCGAAAATTGGTATGGATGAATATACCTACTGTACCGATATTGCCGGTATATTTTATTGACATAATTTATAGGCTGGATTATATCTAAATACATTCTATATTATAAAGAAGAAAAGTTTGTTAAAGGTTAGAGATTATTTCCTACAAAGCACAAAGGGGTAATCTTTCAGTCTTTTATGGAACCGATTTTGAAAATTGTTTTACCAATAGAAAGTCACAATAACTATAACGTGTTTTTATATGCTATATTCTACGCGAGTGAAACCACACGACAGCTAGGCCTAGAATAGCAGCCAAACGTGGGTAATAGGGCGCTACGATTAGATCTCAGAAGTCTAGACCTCAGAAGCTTATGGACGTATATTATCTTCAGAAGCATTTGGTCGTAAGTGGCAGTTTACGATTAAGGCACATACGACGAAAGTTTCTGATTTGAGCTCTATAAATATTTTTGCAAAAAAATATGTGTGCAATATGAAAAAAAAAAACACGTATTTAGTATTTAAACACAATCTAGGTAATCAAACTAAAAAAATTAATCCGTATGCCATGTTGTAGGCTTAAAATTCATAATATAATATAAAATTCAAATTTCAAAATGTGGCATAAATTTATACGGCTAATATTGTTTAAAATTACTATAAACATCCGGTAACTCGGGAACTAAGTATGTAAAAATATCCACAAATATATTTTTAAGTAGGTACTTTGCCTAAATGGTTATGAATTTAAGCTTAAATATTTTGTCTGCGTCGAGAGTAAAATATATGTTATATTTTATATTTTAAAAATAAAACATAATTATGAAGTTATCGATAGCTGAAATTAAATGTGTAAATTAGTTTCCTAATTATAATTCGTCATTATAGTGCAAATCATTTTTTTGTGAAATAAATAACGTCATAAATATGACACAATAATACAAGAACGACACGTTGTTTTTTTCGTTTGACTATAAGGGTAAAAACTTTAAGAATGAATTCTTTATTTTGAATGCTATATGGAATTGCATGAAGGGTAAAAACTTTAAGAATGGATTCTTTAATTTGAATGTCTAATCTAAAAAAAATGCTACAAATATAATATTTGTAAAATAACTGTCAATGTTAATTGCTTCCAAAATATATGTCATCTCTTTAACAGTAGATACTGTCATGTTTAGGTGAAGAATACATTTTATTTTAAAATAACTTTTTCTACAAATTATTTACTTGTAAATTTATAGGTAATACAAGCACGAAGTAAAGCCCGTCTCACTCCACAATACACTGGGAGGTACGACAACTTTATTAAAAGACCACTTTATTTAAAAGAAACGCGGCTATATTTTAATTTCACGAAACATGACGTTATTTTTAACTAGCGTATAATGAGTACTTCACTGAAGCTCTCAATACACGTTACACTTCTAATATTAAATGGTCGTATATATTTTAAAAGCAACTTATGTTTTATTTTGTTACTTTTTGTTTTGATATTTAAGACATAATCATATTGTTTCATCACGCTGTTCTTCAAAAGCATCAAAAACAAGGTATGAATGAAATGTCACTTAGATTACTAAAAAATATTGTACACGTATTTTTTTATTTATCAAATCAATAAAAATTGGGAAAGATACAGAGCAACAACAAACTATAAAGTTCAGAAGAGGGGGGCTTGTGACGTCACTACTAGTTTAATTGTACCTAGAAGTGACGTCACACGAAATTTCAACACCTCGTCAAATTCGACATATCAATCTTCGTCATTTTTTGTTTGAGGAACAAAAAAAGAAATACGTGTCCAATATTTTTTGGGTAATGTAACCGACGGTCTTAATTGTTTTTTTTGTTCTTCATTCCTATTACATTAAATAGAATATTGCTTTTTTTTAAACCAAAAATACTCAACCATTTCACATATCAAGTCAAAAAACAACGCTTGGTGTTGTAATGAGCATCATAGTCTCCAATCAGACCGTATTAGCATTGCATGCGAAAATATTTATCCAAGTAATGATTTATTTTGCCAAGATAAACAGAAGTACGGCGAAAGTTTTGCTAAAACCCTCAATCGCGAGCTCTGAGTATTTCCCGACGTCTGCCCGAGTCTCACAAGAGTCAAACTTTGTTATAAAGATGTTTGTCATGTCTATTGTGCAATACTGTGCTACTAAGTTTCATTCTTGGCGTATGAGTTTTATTGGAATATTTGTGAGTTTTAACATTTGAGTTGGATTTATGTTTTGACTTTTGTAAGATTTCGTACTCTAAGCCAATGGTTGTCAAAGTATTAACCACAGAGGTCCATTCTGATCTGTTAGGTCAGAAACATAATCAGAATGTTTTATATCTGGCCGCTTGGTTTTTAACTGCATTAATCTTACCAATACCTAAAATATACGACTATGTAAAAGGAGTAAGAAATCTATGTAAAATTGATGTATTTTTTCAAAGACTCTAGGAGACGACATTGTTTGAGGACGTTAAGCGCCGGTTAAACTACTGATTTTTATCTTTCCTGCGAAGATAAAACCCAGCGAACAGATAAAATTGAAACGGACTCCCATCGGTTTAATCAGCTAACCATCTTTATGGCGGTAATCCTACTCTATCTTAGTTTCCTAAATT